>ML782181.1:951621-976328 GCA_009831015.1 Picea engelmannii
CTTGCAAACAATCAAGTCTTCAAAAACCAGTGCTCTGATACCAACTTGATCTAAAAATGAAGAAGACTTGAAATACTTGAAATTATTGCAATGTAAATGTTATGTGTTTAAAGCAAATGGATTAGTTTGCAACACATAGATTAGGGGATTACTTATGAAAAATACACATATATAGTAGCATAATCAATTAACATAAGCACATAAAACACAGCAATTGATAAAGGAGTTCACCCCTCTCTTGGGCTACATCTCCTGGTCCAGCTTCCAATGGATCATTATTATTAATTGCTCAAAAGTTCTCAAAAACATGTCTTACAATGCTCAAACTGACAAACTGACTGCTCCAATGGCTTCAGAGCGTCCCAAAACACCTGTTTGGGGCTCTTTCGGCACCTCAATCGGTTGAAAAACAAAGAAGTTAGGCCTCCTGGAAGTCTCCCCCTTCAAGCTTGTTGTCTCTGCATCTACAAATCGCACCCTTGTCAAATGAACCTGGCACACACGCAATAAATAGCGTGAAAACCTATCACTAGGTTTAACCACGCCAATGGTGCAAATTGTAGGATGGTTATGGGTGCGCTAGCCCCTAACCGCCTAGCACCTGGGCACATAGGGGTTCATACGACCATGCGTATAGGCAAAAGGGGCCAAACGGTTACAACCGTGCCAACCACATTAACTCCCTGCTCCGGTCGTGGGCATATGGCATATAAAATAGACCCACGGGCTATGTATTATGATTCTCGCGCCAACCAACTGTCGGGCTATACCATATATGGTATGGTCACATATGTAATCAAATGACCACGGGTCAGGGCTATGCCCCGGCCCAACCCCCCTGCCAATGGTTACAAACTTGAATTCAAATACAATACAGCACATACATATTACAAGGCATAATGTGTAACCCATTGTTCGGTCAGAGTTTTTGAAAGCTATGCGATGGGGAGGTCCGGGGGTCGAACCCCACGGACTCCAATAATTTTACATACAAACCGAAAGCCAATAAAACGGGTGCCACGTGGCAGCCCATGATTGGACCACGTGGCACCTTACCATTAACCAATGATATGCCATGTGTTGACTTCCCATTCGACCAACTATAAACCAATAGATTCTTGCCACATCACCACATGTATGGTCGTACGGCTCTGACACGTCAGCCTGTACGGACTGTAGAGTCAGCATCAAAAAAATTTGCTTGTTTGACTTAATAAACAAATTGCAATATATCTCGCTCTCGACGTCCATTTGAGATGAAATGAGTTGTGTTGGGTTTGCAACGACGAGGCCTATGCTCTCGTCCGTTTTGAAGTGATTCCGAGCACTTTTAATTTTTGAGCAAAATTTGATCCCCTAATCAATAAGATTCCCATGTCAAGGTAATTAGAAGGATTATAGCACATTAATAATTATTCTAACTATTAATAAACCATAAAAACCATAGCTAAATGTTATTTACCTCATGTACACCAAGAAGTGGTTAAGAGAGTATATCAATGAGTAAAATGAATGGATTACTTAGGATTTTAAGGAAAAAAGGTTGATATGAGAGGCGAAAATGAGGTAATTGTAAATGTCAAAAAGGAGACACAACACTTGTCAATGTTTCAGATCTCCAATTAGAACCATCATCGTGACAAATAGTCATGTAGGAGAAGAGGGAGACTAAGCAAATAAATAAGTAAAGAGAAGAAACTAGGAAACACTAAAGAGCTACTAACATCGATTGAAGAATCTTAAAAGCTATTAAAGTATATATAAATATTAAAATACTATAATATTAAAGTATTATAATAATATTAGGTTATTAACATTAAAGTAGAATAGGTAACAATAATATTATAAAATTATTAGTAATGCTAGGTTAATGCCATAAAAAGCATATTAATATCATAGTACTAAATTATGTATACAGTATTATTAATACTAGGTAATATAGAACCTTAAAAAACTATTGAAGTATATAAAGTGTTGGCTTACTTATGGGTTGACCCAGGTTCTAACTATAATATTACCAACATACCCTTCTACCATCGGCCCTTCTGGATATCAGAAGGTAACACAATGCACAAAGTGCACTGCACAGTCTCACCCGAGATGGCTTCTATGGGTGGTCGCAGGACTCAGATGTCTGCAACCCTGGGATGGGATGTGTACCTCTCAGAGGCATTTAACCTACTTATTGTTAACCCTCAAACCCTCATTAGACCTTATTCCAGACCATTGTCACAACTATTATGATAGGACTTCATTAACCATTATAGCCACAGGTGTTCACTGACAAATATTTATCTACTGTAATATCAGATTCTGATCTAAACACTAGCTATAATGTACTTCATTTATTTAGAGCTATTCTGCAGATTCCATTAGTTTAATCTAGTGCGCAGTGTTATTTCCTTTATCATTTAACATGTTCATCATAAAATTACTAAGTCAAATACAATTATAAACACTGCATACATTTGCACAAAACACGGACATATCGTGGTTCACCCCCCCTAGGGCTACGTACACAAAGATTTGTCACTTGGGATCTTTATTCATCTTCATGAAAAATCTAGTGTTGTGCACTGTACATCTCTTCTTTCATTATAGGCGATCTCCAAAGATCGCAACATTCTCTCAAAAATACCTCTTACTCAACCAAAGGACCTACTACAATCTCAACAATACACACTCTCTCTCTCTGTCATGGTCCTAATACATTCTACTTATACAAAACTGGGACAAATCCCTTACAAAAACCTTAACCCTAAAAGGATTAGGTTTTTCCACTTTCCGGTTGACTCATTCATGGTTGGTCCTCGATCCAACTGTTCTCCAAATCGGCGCTTGTCCACTTTCCAATTGCTCTGTAGCAATTTTCCCACTTTGTAACTGCTTTTCTCAGTGTGTGTTTTCCTCTGTTTTCGGTGCTTTGTTTCCTCTATTTCTAGCGCTCTCACCTATTTTCCAGTGCTTCTTCGATTCCTTCAAAACTTCCTTGATTCTACCCAAAATTGGCCTGCACCAATAGGCCCCCAACACTGACATCGTGACTCGCTCTAAGTCACTCATGGAATTCTGCATCTTTTATTGCTTGTGTCATTGCTTCATACATCCATGTTGCTTGTTGGAATTGCTCCTTATTGTTGGCACAGGGGCAGACCCAAGGTTCAACGCTACAACCGTGCACCAACAAAACCCTAACTACCGGCCCTTTCGGCAACACCTGCAAAGAAGATGAAGTCTCACCCGAGGTAGATGCAGGGGTGGTTGCAGGACTCAAGTGTCTGCAACCTTAACTGAGACACAGATATTTGATTATACATCTTACTAAAGAACTTAGCACCATTAATTCCTCAATATACAATCAATAACCACTTCTCTTATAAGACAGAACTTCGTAGCATTCATACTAATCTACGATATTCAAGCACTTGGCATATACAAATGGATCAGAATGAGCATATCAAGCACTAAGCATGAATATCTAGATCGGATCTAACATTCTAACATATAATAAGCACCAAGCATGAATAGATCTATCTAAACATATTAGAGCATTTCGCATATAGTATGTAAATACATCAAGACAAAGAACAAAGCACATCACACAGGGTTTACATGGTTCACCCCCACCCTAGGTCTATGTCCACCAACTCTTCTTTTGTATTGTCTTCAGTCAATCGGTTACAAGCACAGAGCCTCAAAACCCTTACTCCACATATGACAGAAGATCTGCGTAGCTCGCTAGATCCTTCTTCCTTGCGTTATAGCACAAAGCCTTCTACTATCTTTCACAGGGACTTGCACTCAGCTCTACAAGTATCACACAGTATGCACAGAGCCCTTGCAATCCTTTGATCACATAGATCTAGCACTTAGCCATTCCTTTTTCACTTAGCACACCAGCCTACTAGGTCTCTTTCTTACATCACTTAGCTACTTATTTATACATTACAAAAGGGCTTAAGCATGGGTAAACCCATGGGATGACATCCCATTCCCGTTACATATTCCAAAAAACCCAAAAAGGGGCCCAAAAGGGGGTCGAGATCCTGTGATCTCTACTTTGACTTGCACTCCTCCTTTGACAGGCTGTTGAAGTCCCAAAATAGGTCAACATGACCAAGAAACTCCCAAAATTGGTCAAGGGACAACAGGCCCCCAAAACTCACCTATGACTCGTCCCAAGTCACTCGGGTATGAGAAGTTCTACCTCGAACGCCTCGAGCTTGGCTCAAGTTGTTTCGACTTGTTGTTTGTTGTGGCCTCTTGTTCGATGAAATACTAGATCATTGTGTCATTCACTGGCCCTTCTATGAATTGTTCTATCTCTGCTCCTTGGCTCTCGACCTCTATAAATAGAAGACATGCCTTGTCTTGCATAGGTTGAAGTCGTTGAGTAACTTCCATCACTTTTCTTTGAATCATATGGATCTGATGTTGAGTTGTGAGTTGTTCTTGATATCTCTTCATCCTTTCGACAGCTGACAGGGCCTTCAGCTGCACCTGTAGTGTATTTGCGTTTTGCTTCGCTTCTTGGAGCTGCGACTCCAGTGTCTACAATTATGGATTTTCAGTGATATTTTCATAGGTCTAGGCACTGCGGTTACTAATTTGTTTGCACTCCAAGGCAAGAGCTTTTAATCTATCAACTGCACTGCGGGCAGCTGCTTCTCTTTGGTTCCTTATCTCCTGTGGGGTTTCAGGTACTGCGCAGATCTCTAAGTCGACGATGTGTTGTTGTAGCTTCTGGATTACCTCTTCCAGTTGTGCCACCTACTGTGGAACTTGTTTCTCGGTCTGTATTTCGACGATTGTCACAGAGCGAAGTGATCTGTTGACCCTTTCCTTAACTTCAAGTTGCTCAGCGAGCAACTATTCCTTTCTTTGCTATAGCTCTTCTTTTTCTTCATCCCATTTTGCTTGTAGAGTAAGATTTTCCTTTTCTGTAGCACTTATTTGGTCCTCAAGGTCTTTTTGTACTTGCACTAAAGCCTAGGTGGCTTGTGTTGTTTCTCCCTAAGCTCGTCGAAGGTGAGCTTCAACTGTATCAATGATCTGGTGTAATTGAGTGGGATCATGATCACCTAGTTCTGGTGTTCCAACTATCAGGGGTGCAGTGGATACTGTGCGGCTGGACTATAGTGCCTACTACACTCCTTGGATCTCATCCTTAATCCGACTAAATATCCCCTTCTTCTTAGCTTCTTGATTCTCTTCTATCTCTAGTGAAGCATCATTCAGTGTTGCGACGATGAAGTCGAAGTCATCTGAGGTGAGGGTGGTCTCGAATTTGGTTCTGGTTGCTTTCATTTTCTTCCTTGAAGAAGGTTTTGGAGGGGAAACCTTCCTTTTCTTCGAGGGATCCTCCTCATCTCTTGGCCATGTAACCTCGCCTTTCTTTTGTTCGACTTCTATTCCATCACCTCCTTTCTCTGTTAAGATGGACACGGTCTTCATGAATGTGTTGTCTAAATCGTGGACCTCTTCGGTCTTCTTTATCTTGTTAGGTCCGGTTGTATCCAATGCATTTTCGGGGCTGTCAACATTGGACATATCTATGAGCTCCACTGAAACAAGGAGGTTCACTGACCATTCCTTGGTAATATCCTCCAAGTCATCCTTCATTAACTTGTATTATGACTGTAGTTGTTGTTTATGCTCATGAGCGTGTGCGGTGATATAGATGAAATGGTAGTTCACGCTAAATTCCATTAAGGGTCTAAACCTGTGAAGTGTGTTTGGGGTTATGTGAGGCGTGGCATGTATGGCTACCTTCAACTGGTTATAATACGTGTGGAAGACGGCATTTGATTGCCACTTCTTGTTCATGTCGCTAGAGTACCACAGCGTACTGAACTTCACGGCTAGAGGTTCAAATGGCTCAGTGTCCTGGAAGGTCACACCTTCCGGCATCTCCCATGCGATGAAAGCGATGAGGATAAGAAACAAGCTGAAGTGGAATTTGTATCCCTGATCCTGTGCTTCCCTGCCACGTTTCGTTGTTCTGATATCTCGACGAAGATCCAATTCTGCATTTTTTCTTTCTGTCAAGTCTCCTCTAGAACCTCCTGTAACTTTTCAGTTTTAGTCCTTTCCTTTCTTAACTTTCTAGCCTTCTTTCCAGTGAGCTTTGTCTTGGTAGTGCTTTTCTCATTCTGATTCTTTTCTTCTTTGGTCTTAGTTACTTCACGTTGTTGAAATTATTTCCTAGGGTTCCTGGATAATACTTCTTCTTTTTCTAGGATATGTAATTCAATCTTCTGAGGATCCTCTAGCGTTCTCTTAGCTTTGACATCCAGGTTGCTAGCATTAAATATCTGCGATCTTCTCTTCTGTTCTTCAATCAAGTGCGCGATCCTTCTAGCCATGAAATCTTTTAAGTCTTGTTTCTTTTGCTCCAAGGCTTCTTCTTCTTCCTTTCGTCTAGCTTGAGCTCTGTCAATCTAATGGTAAATAGGCGTTGTCTTCAATAAACTTAATAATCTCAAAATCTTCCTTTATCGAAGTTCCATTAACGTTCATAAGTATCTGAGCAAGCCTTCCACATAATTTTACCAGCTTTCCTCTTAATAACCCTATAACTCCTAGTGAAGGGATCATAGTAGGCCTTCCTATAGCTTCCCAAGTTCTTTTTGTCATGATATTCACTTGTGTTTCCTCATCTAGAACACATGTCGAAGTCCCCTATTCTTGCTTCGATGCATTCCTTTTCTTTGAAGATCTCTGATAAGATAACATGTCGGTGGTCATTTAGGGTTTCTTTCATCTATAGCAATTCTTTCTCTGATTCTTTCTGAGGTTCGTCCGTAGGTTCTGGATCTGCTTTAGGGTTTTCTTGATTCAGATTCATTCTTTCAAGCTTAGAAATCATTCTAGGGCAATCCAATATTACATGGTCTAGAGATTTACAACAAAGACAACTAGGTCTTCTTCCATGGAATTCCTTAGCCATATGTCTTGGTCTTTTGCAACTGTAACAGAGGGTTAATCCTCTCTTCCTTTTAAATGATCCTCATCTTCTTTTGTACTGCACACCAGGATCATGGGAGCTAACCTGCAACAATTTCTTTCTAGGATCTTGCATCCATTTGTTAGTCCAAACATCTTTTCTATGCATAGGTATAATATATCTTTCACTATTCTTATCATATCTATTCATATCAAATCTTCTTTCATCTATTAATGACCTAGCTTTCAAACTAGGAAAGACTCTATTAAACAGACCTAGGTCCATATTCTAGAAACAAAAATTTCCACGTATCTTACTTCTACAGGGCACAAAGCTTCCATATCTTAAAACTTTTAACTATTCTTACCTTTATCAGAGTACAGATCTTGCAGATCTTACCTCTTATAGTAAGAAATTTCCACTTTTACCTATCTTAGAGCACAAAGTGTTCAGATCTTGCTTCTTTTCCTTAGATCTGATCTTCTTTTCTTCAAATCAAGCTTCTTTCTTTCAGATCTAATCTTCTTTTCCTCATATCATGCTTCTTTCTTTCAGATCTGATCTTCTTTTCTTTAGATTGGGCTTCTTTCTTTCAGATCTGAGCTTCTTTTCTTCATATCGGGCTTATTTCTTTCAGATCTGATCTTCTTTCTTTAGTATAGATCTTTATAAGTCAAGTAGAATATTGTGCACTAGGGCACAGATCTACGCACAGATCTTTCATAATTTCAGGATGAATCTTTGCACAGAGCTTCTTCTTTCTCAGTTCCCAGCAATCACAATTTCAGGTCCCGGCAACGGAACCATTTGTTGGCACAGGGGCAGACCCAGGGTTCAATGCTACAATAGTGCACCAACAAAACCCTAACTATTGGCCCTTTAGGCAACACCTGTGAAGTAGATGAAGTCTCACCCGAGGTAGAGGTAGGGGTGGTTGCAGGACTCAAGTGTCTGCAACCTTAGCTGAGACACAGATCTGTGATTATACAGCTTACTAGAGAACTTAGCACCATTAATTCCTCAATATACAGTCAATAACCACTTCTCTTATAAGACAGAACTTTGCAGCATTCATACTAATCTACAATATTCAAGAACTTAGCATATACAAATGGATCAGAATGAGCATATCAAGCACTAAGCATGAATATATAGATCAGATCTAACATTCTAACATATAATAAGCACCAAGCATGAATAGATCTATCTAAACATATCAGATCATTTCGTAAATAGTATGTAAATACATCAAGACAAAGCACAAAGCACATCACACAGAGTTTACGTGGTTCCCCCCCACCCTAGGGCTACGTCCACCAACTCTTCTTCTTTATTGTCTTCAGTCAATCGGTTACAAGCACAGAGCCTCAAAACCCTTACTCTACACAAGACAGAAGATCTGTGCATCTTGCTAGATCCTTCTTCCTTGCGTTATAGCACAAATCCTTCTACTATCTTTCACAGGTACTTGCACTCAGCTCTACAAGTCTCACACAATATGCACAGAGAACTTGCAATCCTTTGATCACATAGATCTAACACTTATCCATTCCTTTTGAACTTAGCACACTGACCTACTAGGTCTCTTTCTTACTACACTTAGCTACTTATTTATACATTACAAAAGGGAATAAGCATGGGTAAACCCATGGGCCGACATCCCATTCCCGTTAGATATTCCAAAAAACCCAAAAAGGGACCCAAAAGGGGGTCGAGATCCTGTGATCTCTGCTTCAACTTGCACTCCTCCTTCAATAGGCTTTCGAAGTCCCAAAATAGGTCACCATGACCAAGAAACTCCCAAACTTGGTCAAGGGCCAACACTTATCTTGGTTGCTCTTCTTTTTTATGGTTTCTACCACCTGCGCGGTGGATGGAGGTCTCAATGTTTCTCCTACCTCCAAGCATATATGTTCCACCCTTGTCTTTGTTTCATTGATCTCCATGACCAGCTACTCGGCCTTCTCCTGCAGGAGCTCCAACTGATCATGTCTTGCAATTTTTTGTGCTTTCACTACTTTTTCCTCTGCTTGTAGGCTCTTCATTTCTACAGAAGTATTGATCTTCTCTGGCAGTGACATTGTCTTCTGTCGTTGCTTTACACCTATCATTGTTGCATGCAATTTGTCTTCCTTTCCTTGCATCTCTTACAGGCCTCCATATTCTAAGAGTTGTTTCCACAACTGGCCACTTTTCTCTAGCAACTTTGTCATTCTATGTATATTCTACGCGATGTTATTTGCAGATGTTGTTGTGTCCTTCTCTCTTTGCACTCTGACTTCTAGAGGAGTAGTGGGTATTTTTCACTCCTATAACTCCTTAATATGGTCCTTGTACTGCTCCAAGGCATGCGCTATTTTCCTCATATTCTCTTCCAAAGATGCTCCCTCTTAATATGCATTGTATGGGATGGCTTGAAATGCTACACTTATTTGTTTCTCCATCTCCTCTTATTTCTGTTGTGTTATCTTCTATGCATGCCCTTCTTGGCTAATTTCTTCCTTCAATGAGGTGTTGTCTTCCTGCGCCAATTGTAAGTTCGCCGCATCAGACCTTTCCCTGGACTGAATTTCCTACGCAATGCTAATCTATAATTTATACAGCGCCTTTGTTTGAATCTTGGGAAATTCCAAGTCTAGTGTCTCAATGTCCTTCAGGGGCTTCTGTGTTTTCTCCTCATCAATGAACAACATCTTAGGTTTTATGATAAAATTTACACTCCCCTGCATCGTGATTTTCATTGTCTCTCCAGCAAGTGTTCCTTCTCTAGTTTGCGCTGGTTTATCTTTCTTTTGCTACTCTACCCTTATCATTAATTGCTCCAGTCCAGTTTTTAGTTCATGTACTTGTTCCAAAATTGAATCCGTATGCTTCTCGAAATTCTCCCATACCTCCAACAGATTATCTTCGATTGTTGTGGCTACCAATTCCACATCATCTGTTGTCAATGATGTATGCATTGGTGTTATGTGAGTCTTCGCATTCTTCCTGGATCCACTGACTTTCCCCCGTGTCCTCTTTCTTTCGGTATCTGATGCCTCATATGCCTCTGGAATATGTGTATACATGCATGTATCCTGCCCCAATTCTTCCTCCATAGTTGTATCTTGTGTCTTCTTTTGTACTTCTTATGTGGGCACATGTTCTTTTGTTTCTCTTGGTGCCTACTCTGTGCACGGTGGATCCCGTGTAGAACCACGTTGTGATTTATTTTGTGTCCTAATTTTCTTTTGTACAGGGTTTCTTGTCCCCACTAGACCTTGTGTTGATTTTTTCTTCTTACCACTCGCTCTGTTTGTTCCTGTCTATTACGTGGGGACTGCTCTACCATGCGTCTGAGTTTGTATTTTTGGCTCTGTTATTGGGATCATTGGCACTTTCCACTTCTTAGGCCACTCTTGGACCTCCATCTGGATGTCCTGCATCCTCATGCAGTATCTCAGTTGTAGCCACTCCTTGGTTGGATCCCTCTTTACCTATAACTGCATGTTATGGCGCGATGCTTGGAAATTTTCTATCTATCCAAACTCCTGGATAGTTTTTGGGGAAATCCTCCATGTGTCTACTATCTGGTTTTGGATCTCTGTCAAGTACAGAGTGAATACGTCGTTGTTTATTTTCTTTTCCTTTGGGTCTTTTGTGCTTCGAAGCGACGTGTAGCAGGTTGCGCCACACTTTCTCGTCCTCTGTAGGAACATAATGTATGTTGGTTCTTTCCATCCTACCAATGCAATGAGGATGAGTAACCACAAGTAGTGTAACTTATATCCCCTATCATGTGTTTCCTTGCAATCCTCCAAGAAAGAGTTAAGTAGATAAGGGGCCCAGCTCATCGATCTCCCCTTCGCACACTGCGCTACAGCCTCTACCACTCCTGCTGGTACTTCCTATTTTATGCATTTATGCATTAAATTGCATCCTAACAACATTGTCACAAATCTCTTCATAGGATCATTTATATTGTTGAGCATGATTCCCCTGTTACCTCTCTTCGCACCATACTTTGCCTTGATTTCGTTAGAGATGGATTTTGCTTTCATTTTTTCCTCTAAGTACTGCTCTGGTTTCTCCCCATTTGTGGGTAGCCCAGTGATAGATGTGATCGATTCCACATTGATAGGCACTGGCCTATCCATGCATAAAATTCCTCCATGCACCCTTTCTAGGAGTTGCTTCACACATCCATTGATGTGTGTACCATATCCAAAGTGTGGTATATCCAGAAAATTCATTATTTGTGTATTGTATAGCCCCAGGATCCACTACGCATGTTCCAACAGTGGCACGCCTGATGGGCCCTCTCTCATGCTCTCCATATAGTTTTGTGGTGCCAAAACTGGGAATTTGACTGCGTCAACTACGTCATGACCAAAGTATTTGATGGTTTCTACTCCTCCCACCATCTCATCATCAACCTTCACCCCCTCGTGGATTTTCGGCATCAAGATTTCCAATTCTGCCTGTGTGTGCGATATTCCATGCGCACTGCTCTCAACTCACACCTTCTTCTTCCAATGCAAGGACAACACCCCAACCTCTGGTATGCCATGGTGCTTGTTTCATGCTCTTCTTATGGCTCTAGGCCCTGCTGCGTTGAATCGGTGGCATACTCGCCCTGTTGAGGCCCTTTTCCCCTAGACGCGTCGGGTTATGTCCTCCTCAGGCTGCCTGACCTCCTATACTGGGTTTTATTCCTCCTCTACATGCATGGTAGTAGGCTCATAATTTTGTGTGTGCATCTCATCCACATACACGATTATGGGCATCTCTTGCGTCCATGTTTATGTCACCTGAGAACTACTTCTCATGTTTCTCTCGGCCCTACTCGGCGCTCCAACTCTCGGTGGCGACATCCTACTAAAATCTGAACTGCTAATCTCTAAATAACCAATGGTTATCATGAATTCTCACTCTTTTGCACTGAGGGTTCATTCTTCGATTTGCTCCTTAGAAAAAAACAAAATTGACTGCCTTTCCCCCCTTTTTCCAACTTTATAGAAGGATTGTGTATTGACAGTTGTTTCGCACTCACAATTGTCACTTTTTCACTTTTTTCTGCGCACTCCACTTTTTGTATATGTCAATTGTTTTCCAACATGCAGTGTCTTCAACACTGGTTTTTCTGCAGCGCACTCTTAATGCTAAAAAATCTATTACATCAAAACCTCTAATGTTCTCCTATATTTTTGTTTTTTTGTTATATTTCTTCTTTTTATGGATTTTTGTATTTTTCTTCTAATGTCTACTATATACAATATGTACAATCATACCTCCTCTTTTTGTTTTTACCTTAGGTTGTTAGGTCAACTGTCTTGATACAATTTCAGTCGACTACCATTCACCAATCCTCTGAGATTCTTTCCTGCAAGATCTTTCAGTTGCATAGCACCTCCATTTGTGATGGAATCTACCTTATAAGTCCCTAACCAATGCATATTGAACTTCCCAGGGTGTTGTAGATATTTGTTGTCATAGAGGAGAACTAGATCTCCTTCCTTAAAGATTTTATTCTTTATGTGTCTATCATGCCAAGATTTGTCATTTGCTTTCTATACTTCTTGGTGGAAGCCTGCTAAAATTATATCTTCTTCCAGCTCCATCAATTGATCCAATATTTCTTGTGCAACACCTTCTTCTTTCATGTCGGTGATGGTTGCAATGCACATACTGGGTACTAAATAATTCAATGGGACCACTACTTCCTGCCCATACACCAGTATAAATGGTGTATGTCCTGTAAGCTTCTTGCATTCTAGTTATGTAATCCCATAACACTATTGATACCTTCAAATCCCAATCATCCCTATTGACATTGCAAATATTTGTCAATGCATTTTCTAGAATCATGTTAAAAGCTTCTATTGTACCATTTGCTTGAGGATGGTAAGGTGTGCTCTTCTGATGATGTATCTTGAATTCTTCTTTCAAAGCTCTGATTGTACTATTAATACAATGAGTTCCATGATCACTCAAAAAAATTTAGGACATCCAAATCTAGTCACCACGTTCTCAAAGAAAAATCGTGCTCTAGTTCTTCACTGGGGCTTCTTTTGCTCATCTGGTTAAGTATTTTGTCTCAGTGATGATGTATCTGGCTCCTGACCTCCTTGTTGGTGGATTAATAGGTCCAATTAAATCCATAGCTCATTTATCAATTACTTGTAAGGTTACTTGGGGCATAAGTGGAATTTCATCCCTTCTAGATGATTTTCCCACCCTCTGACAGACATCACAGGTCTGACAGTATTCCTTTGCATCCTTATGTACTATAGGCTACCATAATCACGCACGCAACACCTTTTGTGTTGTAGGATTTCCTGCATAGTGTCCTCCATCTATACCTTCATGTGCTTCTGCTAACACCATGGAGCGTTCATGCTCCATCACGCATCTTCTTAGGATTCCATTTTCACCTAACTTGTATAAGTGACCTGCAATCAACTAATAGTTTACAACATGCACTACCAACTATTTTTTCTGTGTGATAGTACATTCCTTGGGAGCCATTCCTATGCTAAAAAATCCAACAATGTCATCAAAATAATCATCAGCAATCTGAACAGAAAATAAGTTAGCATCAGGAAAATTCTCATCCAAGTTCTTTGACTCCTCTCCATTATTAATTCTTGATAGATTATTTGGTCTTGCATTCAAATTCTGTGGTTTTACTATGATTTCAAAATCATATTCCTGAAATAATAACAGCCATCTATAGATCCTCCCTCCCAACATTGGCTTGTTAACTAGGTACTTCAAAGAAGAATGATCTATAAACATCTTAAAATGTTGACCCAATAAATAATGTTTGAACTTCTGTAAGGAATACACCATAGCCAGACCTTCCCTTTTTGTAGTATTATAGTTCTGCTCAAACTCAAACAAATTTCTACTAGCAAAAGATATTGGGTGATCAATGTCTCCTTCACCTGGTTGTGCCAAAACCACTCCAAGTGCAATGGATGAAGCATCCACATGCACATGAAATTATTTTGTCCAATCTGGAAAGCTCAAAATTGGTGTTGTCACCATATTCTCTTTCAGTATGTCCAAACTCTCTTGGCATTCATCATTCCACTGAAACCTTATGTCTTTCTTTAGTAACTTCTCCATGGGCACAGTAATATTTTCATAGCCCTTTATGAAATTTTTGTAGTACCCTATGTGGCCCAATGTTTTTCTCAACTGGTGCATTAACCTAGGTGGTGGTAAATTGACAATAACAACAATCTTTGCAAGGTCTACTATCAAACCCTATTTGCATACAATGTGCCCAAGTAGGATGCTAAACGGTGTATTGAATATAAATTTCTTAATGTTCAAGGAAATATGACATTTCCTACATCTTTCTAACATTAACCTCGGGATTTCTACATGGTCCTTCAATAAACTGAATATCATCCAATCATCCAAATAAACTTCTAAAAATGTATGTATAAAATCCTTGAATGCAGCTACTACTACTCTGGAAAATATTGTTGGTGCATTCTTTAAACCAAATGGAATTATTGTGTATTGATATGATCCCTACTCTGTTGCAAATGTAGTTGTGTACCTGTCCTCTAGAGCAATTTTGATCCAGTGGTCACCTGAAAATCCATCTGTGAAGGAGTACACTTTCCTGTCCTCCCACATTCTCTAAAACCTCATCTGTAAATGGAGTAGGAAAGGGATCATGCAAGAATGCATCATTTAATTTCCTCGGATCCACACATATCTTAATCCCTCCAATCTTCTTTTCTTGGACCAACATTGGACTAATCCACTCTAATTCTTCCATGGGCTCTATGATTCTTGATTCTAGCATTTTGTCAATTTCTGTCTTTACCTTCTTCTTATAGATGGGGTTTAATCTATATGGTCTCTGTCTAACTGGTCTTGCATCTGGTCTGAGGGGTATCTTCATTTCCCCAATTTCTTCTACTACCCCTTTCATCTCTAAAAATGTGGCTGGGAATAAGTCACTATACTCACGCAGTAATTCAGTTATCTTTTCCATTGTCTCACTATCCTAGTAATCTCCAATGATGGCTATCTTGGGCTTCTCTTCAGTCCCAATATTGACCTTTTTAATCTTCATAGGTGAAGTAAACTCTTTTGATTTTAATATATGTATTTCCACCCTTCTTTCTCCTTCCCCTTCAACTATATGTATGTCACGTGGGTTGTCTTCTACTTCTTCATCCTTTGTGACTTGATGACAGTACACTAATTGTTCGAGTGTTTCTTTTCTATAATATATGTCTATTATCACTGTATCTACCCCATATTATTCAAATATATTCCTTTTTATCCTCTCTATTTCCATATCCACCCATGGATTCTCACTTTCAAATGCAAAGGTCCTAATAAATTTATGTTGTATTGCACCCCAACTCATAGTTTCTCTGTGTAGTTCCTGCTCCTTGTACCAATTACTTGGTATTCCTTATAATGTATGAATAAAATAGTGTGTCCATTCCCCTGGTGGTACCAATATCCAATTAGTGACACACTCATTTATGTAATGTCTTGGGTTCCCTCTTCCATCATACTTCTATAAGGGTCTATCATGTTGACTCCTACCAAATCTTATGTGCATCAATCATTTACACTGATACCAATCCTGAATTACCTCCTTATTTTCACCCCACCATTGTGTAGGTGTGTCTCTTAGTGCTATATCCAACACTAATAATATCTTACTATACAAAACATCTGATTCAAAATCTTCCAGGAAGTTTTCTAAATCATCCTCTTCAGTAAATGTGGGAAACTATCTTACTTCTATCCCAACTCATCTTACTGCGCATGTAACTCTGGTGCACCTCCTAGTAGAGACTTCATGCAATATTTCTTGCTATTTCTCTACTCCAGTATCTGAATCTGTCATGTCTGAATTAATGCTCCTCCAACTGAGTACTCCACCTACAGTTGGATTCACATAGTCTTCTTCTCGTGCAGTAGTCCTATACAATTGGTTCACAACATCGTCTAGAACACTGTCAGGCATAGGTTCTACATATATTTCACAATCTGAGGGATTTAAAGGTGCTACTACCCTGAAGTTCCCAGCTTCAAATATCATCTTCCTAGTCTTCAAATTAATTATGCCGTGATTATAAAAGGCCCAATCGATTCCCAATAGTGTTGGAAATGGTATAGACTCATCCACCATATGCATTACTTCAAAGTCTATTATGTTGCACACACCATCTAGATCCACTGTTGTATTCTTCAATCTACCTATGGGAATCACTCTATGTCGGTTTGCTAGCTTCAATTGGATATTGGAATAATCTAGTGTAGGATTTCATGTTGCTTCATGTTGAGGGGTCTGAGATCCCTTTGACTCAACAGTAGGAACCAAACCCACCTTAGAGGCCCAATTAGACTATGCAGCATTTGATAGTGGAATGGTTCTCCAGATCTTTCGATCTAGCTAATTTATTGATGGGATTTACTTGGTGATTGATAGGATATCTTCCTATGAAATCTCCTCCTTCAGTTTAAACGTTCTCTTTTTTTGTCTTTTCTTTTATTAGATGAGTCTGATAAAATGAGATGTGTTGGTATAAACTAACTGTAAAAAGGGATTCTTAACTACTGAAGAAGGTTGAGCTTGGGATAACCCTCGTGCTCCATCATGCAAACAAAGCTATTCAAACCTATTACAATCCTAGTACTAAAACATTAACTTGTTGGTATTTCATCATTGACTAAGATACAATTATCGCAAGAAAAATACGCATGTAATAAGATGATTGCAATAAAAATAGGTTCCTTAGCTATAACATCAATCACACATTAACACAACGATTTGTTTTCCATCATTAAGAATAAAAGAACTGTAAAAATATCAAAACACATAACTTATCAATAGATTTAGAAACTCTTACTCGTTACAGCATCAATTACTAAAACAAAGTTGGAAGTAATTCCTCCTCAATCCAATCACATAACGCCTTTAATGAAAACAGAATTTTGTCTCTGGTCCTAAAGGTTGTTCAGAAATAGTTCTTTACAATTCCAAAAAGAGGGTATTTTCCCAAAACCATCGACCTATTCTAAAAGGTCAATCCATTTATTTATAAAGAATCACTAACTAAAAATAGTTGCTACAAGTTTAAGTTAAGTAAAACAAAATATTTCCACGTGGTGCTTGATATCTTTGTTCTCTGGGAATCATCTCGTGGTTCTACTGGATTGGATAACTATTCTCATATTCTGACAACTTGATGAAGAGATTCTCTCATGTGTTAGCATACGGGAACTTGTGTTGATCCATTGGGGCTGAAAGGATTTCTTTCACTTCTACTACTCGTTCTTTGTATTTGACGATCTTGGCACTCAACCTCTACAAAACTGCACAAGCCTTTATCGAATGCTCCGTAAACTGTTGTATTTGATCTGGTGCCATGTTTGCCACCTGTGCGATCTCCAATTCCCATGTTGATTCCTATTCTGCATGTCGCTTGACTAAGTGTAGGTCGACAAAGTTTTCGGGTGAGTTAAATTCTAGGAGGCCAATGCCTTTCATCTCCCTATTGATTTTGTTGAATAGATCTCCCCACTATGGGAGCTTTATTTTTGACCCGGTGGCTACTTCTGTATCACCAAACATGGGGGGTTGAATGAATGCCTTCTTTGTCGAGGTTTTAATGACAGACTCCACCCTGGGAACGTATTCCAACTGCCTTGCAGTGTCAGGAGAAGAACCCTCACCAATTTCTTCCTCCTTTAGCTTAGGTTCCCTCAGCGAGCGTCTGGTCATTGCCTTTCTTGGAGGCAATTTTTCCTGCAGTTAGAACGTAGTTAGACAATGTGTAAAAGATCAAATGTTGATATATCACAAATTACGACCGTCAAATTGATAAAATTTAACACATACCTTTATTTCTAGCTTAACTTGGTTTTGATGGTCTGAGAATCAATGCAGTCTTGAGACGCTCGCTTCGCTTCTTCAGATGCTCTGGAAATGGAAACTAGTGTGTAGAATGGAAGTGTTCAAAGTTTTTTTCATGATTTAAAAAGAGATGAACTTACCTTGTCACATTAGCTATTCAATTCAAAATATGAGTGTGGTTCTACAAAATCTGCCGCCAGATCTTCATTATGTTTAAAATTAAATTCGATCGTAGGTTGACTACATGGGTGCAGGCTATAACGTGGCCTATTGGTGATTTAAAACTTGGGTTGTTCAATCGGTGCATGGGGTAATAATGTATGTGGGGCGAAACATTAACTATCCTATTAAATAACAGAATCAGATTGTATCTCGTGCTGAAAACATCCCATCATTTCGCTAATCTAACTAGTGGATCGACAGTCGAGGATTCTCTTTAAACATTGTTCATTGATATATCCAGGAAAAATCTCTGACACCAATCATATTTCCCTACAGAACTAACATGGAAAATATGACTCAGAAGTATGACTAGGACACAGGGAACCTTAAGGTGACTTGGGAAGAAACTAGATCGTACGAAATCCCTATGCGACAAAGACATGTGGCACTTGAAACTGACGTCTTCATTTAATCATGTTATTCAAAATTAGGGAATTTTCCTTAGCTAATCATTCTAACAATATATCCTACCATGTCGATGCTGAAAAGTATCAAGGATCGACTATCGGCGATAAACTTAACCAAGTGCTCCCAAATTAACTTCCTCAAAAATTATCGATGTCAAAAGTGCATCGGGGGTCGGTGATCGGTGATGTGTTTAATGTGGAAACTTTCAATGATTTAACCCTTTGAGATTTCATCGACCCCAAACAAGCACATCTGTCATCGGCTATCGGGGGCTTGTCATGGATCTTGTCAATGTTTATCCCTCTCGTATTTCGCCAACGCCGATAGGGATCAGCTATCTCTTGAATCTTCGTGGAGAATAACTAACGCAAACTTACTCTGTCTTTTACCGATGTCGATGGTGCATAAACGATTGGCGATTAGTGTTATTGTGTGGCCATTTTACCCAGTAAAACAAAAGAAAACAAGTGGTACCCAAAAGTGACAGAATTTCATAAATATTTTAGGGTGTGTTGAGTGTTCAACAAATGGTGATTCTATAGGCGAAAGAAGAATCTATGTTCCTTCCCTCGGGCTTCACTGATGTAGAATCTGGTTGAGAAACTAACTGGCTTTGCTTTTATCAGAATCTTTCCTATCCATGTGTTTACAATTTCCCTGGTTCATGAATCTGGGCCTGCCTATGGATTTTCAACCTTTATTTCACCTTCGTTCCTCTTGACTATGACCTACGTCCCATTTTAGTTATCATCATTCAATCGCTACGGTGTTTCTCTGCTGCCAGCGAGCGTCCATATTCCCAGCGGAGTCACCCCAACATCACAGACCTTGCTCCCCTACTAGTGAGCATCCATAGCCCCGGCAGAGTTGCATACCCTCTCCTACTTTGCACTCATTTAATATAATTGATTTATTTCTGGAAAATATGCCTTGAGCGAGTGGGAGAGGAGAACATCTGGTATCTACAAGATGAAATGGTTAAGGTGAAATTATTCCTAGCTATGTCTAGAGGTACATGTGGTCCTTTCCAACTTTCCATCTTTCCCTTTAAGATTTACCAGACCACCAAGCGGATAGTTCATCACTCACTAAGGTCGCTTGTTTTCAAAGACCAGATATAGAACTCTTTGAAGAAAAAATGCAATTGCCCATCGTTTCTTGTGTTGCATGTGAGCGTGAATTAGGAGCAGAGTTTATCTACACCATATTGATTTCGGTCAACCAATGCCTTGTGTAACACAACTTTATTACAAGAAAATACCACACAAAAAGAAAAGAAAAAAAAAAGGAATAAAAGGACTCTGCAATCAATCTACCTTACACCTACATATTTATCCTAATCAGAAAATAACATGGAAAGACACACACACATTTTTTTAACAGAAATATTGTTTTAGGGCTTGGCCATTCATCGGGAGGGCATCGGGTTCCCCCCTTATATTTTTCAATTGATACGTGCTTGCCCCAATTTTCTCGGACACCTGGAAAGGTCTGAGCCATAGATTTTGTAACTTCGAATGTTTTCCCTTAGGTTCATTTTCTCTTTCCCATTTCAACACCAAGTCTCCTACCTAAAAATTCTTCTCTTTGGCCTTATGCTTGTCAAACCATCTTTTAACTATCTGCTTATGAGTAATGAACTTTGATTTTTCTTTCTTCCTTTCCTCTTCTAGCATAAGGAGGGTATCAATTCTCTGTTGAATAACTGATGAGGGTTTTCCTCTTGAACCTTGAGCAAGTTGAAGGGATGGAAGATATAATCCATTTGGGAGAATGGCTTCTTGTCCGTATACCAAAAAGTATGAGGAGTTCCCTATAGCTTCCTTGGGTGTTACTTTGTCTTCCCATAAGGAATTATGAAATAAAGCTATGTCAATTCCTCTGATTGTCTACAACTGTTTTCTTCAAGATCGTCACTAGGTTTTTATTGGTTTATTTTGCCACTCCATTTCCTTGTGGATAGTAGTTTGCAGAGTACCTGATTATGATTCCTTTTTCTAGAGAAAACTATGTTAATAGAGTGGATGAAAAGTAATCAACATTGTCAAAAACAAGAACAAGAGGCATACCAAACCTTGTGATTAGATGTTTACCACCTTTTCATTCATGTGAGTTAGAGGGATGGCCTCTACCCATTTTGTAAAATAGTTTGTAGTAGTCAGTATGTGTTTATGTTGTTTTGAAGAATTTGGGGTAATCTCCCCTATAACGCCTAACCCCCATTGATCAAATGGATTGGATATGGTCACTATTTGGAGTGGTACAACTGCTCTCTTTCCTCTCCCCGTTCTCATTTGACAATTTTTACAGTTTCTAGAGTATGTATGAGCATCTCTAAATAGAGTAGGCTAGTAATAGCCAGCTCTCAGTATTTTGTGAGCAGTGGTATTCGCTGCAAAGTGTCCACCTATAGGACCATCATGGAGCTCCCTCAGAACCTTATCTTCATCTTCATGTTCGATACATCTCAAGAGTACCCCATCATAATTTACGCAGAAAAGTATTGAATTTATGAGGTGATATTGTGCAGATTTTAGTCTAAGAGATCTCCTTTCCTTAGGGTTTAGATTTTCTGGGCAAGTACCATGATGAAGGAGATAAATTATTCTTCCATACCAAGACTCTTGTCCTAGGGGAATGTATAAAGCTTCACTGTATCATAATTTTAATTCATTCTCCCACCCGGGGTCTTCTTTTATTTGGTCTTGGGCTTCTGCAGCCAGTTTACATAGTCCTTGCCCCTTCATTAATTTGGCAGGTTTTATATCTAGATCAAATTCTTGGACCACTCCCATCCATTTTCCTCTTCTCTCCCCCATCTCCTATTGATTGAATAGGGATTGGACTATGGGATGGGGCACGATGACTTTGGTGTGATTTTGTAGGATGTAAGATCTGAAATGTTTTACTGCTTTGTACACTTCATAAGCTTGTTTATCTATAGCAGGGTAATTCAGTTTATCCCCTTGGATATTAGTGCTCATGAATGATATTGGTGCCTCATTGTTATCATCATCCTTCTGGGTTAATACTGTCGCTAAGGATTGGTCAAGGGCGAAAGTATAGAGGAAAAAATATTTACTAAAGTAGGGACTTCACAGCATCGGAGTTTGAGATATAGCAATATTGATATTGTTGAAATCATCTTTTCGCTCATCATCCCACTTAAAATTGTCATCCTTCCATATCATTTTTTATAAGGGTTTGATAGTTTCAGTGAAATCGGGCGTGAACTTCCTCACAAAATTAATTTTCCCAAAGAAGGATTGCATATCTTTTTTGTTGTGAGGTAAGGGAAGCTGAGCAATTTCCTTTATTCATTCTGGATCTATGTGAATTCCTACTTGAGATATAATATGACCTAGTAATTTCCCCTCCTCGACACCAAGGATAGTTTTCTTAGGGTTTAAAGATATTATGTATTTCCTACACCTCTCGAAAATCTGGGTTAGATGTTGGATGTGGTCTTTTCTGTTTTTTTAATACACAGTCATGTCATCCAAGTATAATACTACACATTTGTTAATCAATCCCTGAAAAGCTACGTTCAAGGCCCTTTGGAAGGTTGTGCCTGCATTAATCAACCCAAAGGGCATGTGTCTATAAGAAAAAGTTCCCCACTTGGTTCGAAAGGTAGTTTTCAATCAGTCTTCTTCTGAAACTATAACCTAGTTGTAACCTAAAAAACCATCTAGAAGGGAGGAAATATTAGCACCAAACACGGTCTGCAAGAGATGTTCCATCAGTGGGACTGGGTAGTTATCCTTTTCTGATGCTCTGTTAAGATTTCTAAAATCTACACACAGGCGAATTTCCCCAGACTTTTTCCTGAAAGGAACCAAATTTTCTACCCAGGCAGAGTGTCTAACCTGAAAGATAATCTTAGCATCTAGTAATTTATTTAACTCTTGATACATGAGGGGTTCCAAAGATGGATGGTACTTCCTGAGCTTCTGTTGAAAGGGTTTTACTCTGAATTTTAAAGGGATTGTGTGTTTAATAATGTGAGTGTCATAAGTTTTCAATTCTCGGTAGGACCATGCAAAACCATCTTGATATTCTCTAAAAATTTTGAGATAATCTTCCCTTTCTTCTTCAGACATTGTTTTGCCTAGATTTATATTCTTAGGGTTTTCTAGGGTTCCTAGATTTATAGTCTTGTATATGGGACATGAGCTCCATGTCTTTGTGTTTGTTGGCCCTTTAAATCTTTCCCTCAAGTCAAAAAGGTTCTCCAAATTGCCTACCCCTTTCGGTGTCGTGTGGAACCTTGGTTTGTTACTAGAGTGATCTGTTTCGCCCCTTTGTTCGTGGAAATCAGTTTCTGCTAGTTGATCTTGGAATACTTCATCATCAATAGCCAGATATTTAAAATTTTCTTGATTCGTTAGAAATTCTATAATATGTTCATCACCTTTAAAAACCCTCCAATTAGAAATATTGTTGGGTACTAATGGTTTGTAGAGTAGTTCCACAGTGAACCTGGAGGTTGCATAGTCTTCTAAAGGGGATAGCCTCGAGGTTGTAGTATCTAGAGAATCATCAAGATTATTCTTTGTCCTCGGAACCATGGTAATATTAAAGGCCTCAAAATGTTCTATTAGCCTATGCACTTCCTGTTGATAATTCCTCAAGTGGGGTGAGTTGCAATGAATAGTATTATTTACTTGCCTGACGATAATTTTAGAGTCCCCAAAAACTTTTAGTCCTTTAACGTGTAATTCTATGGATTTATTTAGTCCCTATACCAAATATTCATACTCAGCAGTGTTATTAGTGCATTCAAATTCCTACAGTCAATGAGGAAACATCCTTCTCTCGACCCTTCTTGTGATTTAGACCCATCAAAGTACAGGTTCCAAACTTGTGAGCGAAATTTATTAGCTTCTTCATGCCTAGTTACTTCCTCCTCTCCACATACCTTTTATGTAGTTTCCAACAAAGGTTCTTGGAATAAGAGGATTTCTTCCGCCGCCATTAGTAGATTTACTTGAAAATCCATTTCAAAGTTTTTAGTGAGAGGTACATCAGATGAGAGAGGAGCATGTCCCTTTATGTTAGGCCCTAATATTGGATCATTACCCCTTAATTGGGGCATATTATATTAGTAATTTTATTTTATTTATGTCGGATTTAGGCCATTAGTTGTAATTATACCTCCTAGTCTCCTATATAAACCAAGGAGACATTTTCATTTTGAATCATCTTGTACTTGAACATTTAAGTGGGGTAAAAGGAGGTTGCCCTCTCGAAGAGGATTATTATCCTAAATTATCTCTTTTTCAAGGCTTTGAGTAATTTTTCTAAGGTTGTTCTATGCTATATTGATATTTGGTTCTTAACGTATGGTATCAGAGCTCAAGGTCTTGGGGTTTCGCTGCTACATCTGAGACACCTTGGAATTTTCACTATAACATCTTTTCTAAAATGTTTCAGAAGGAACGGATTGGAGGATATTTAATATATGGACCAAGGTACATTGGGTTCAAAATTCATCTCATGAGGCCTTATACTTTTGGAGATACAATATGTACAAGATAGGGTTCTGGAATCATCCTGAAATGAGTCATTGCGGAATTTTTGCTATAAAACATTTTTTGTAACGTTTCAGACCCTAAAATCTGGAGGCTATTTACAAAAATTAGTAAGGTATCTGTGGTAAAACATTCATCATCTGGGTCATCATAAATTTGTATATACACCCTATGAAATATAGGGTATCTGACTAGTCCTATTGACTAGTCTCAAGAAGGTGTTCCAGGTAAAACAATCATAACTTCTTCCTAGAGTATCCAAATTGAGTGGGACCGGTTTCCTTGGATCATGCACAGTCTTTAGTATTTTTGGTGCGAGTTTCAGAATTTTATATCAATTATTTTGTGCGGGGCATGCTATACAAGTGACATCTCCTGGAAAGGACAAAAATCGGCAAGTTGTGGGGAAGTTACCGTAAATTCCACTTGGCACATACAATTTTGATCAGACCTGTGGCATTGCAAAGAAGAAATATCAGAGAACTACATAAAAGAAAGTTTCATACCCATAAGGCCCAAAACTTGGGAGATACAATAGAAGAAATATTGTCTAGAAAAACCACCTTAAAATTAAGGTTCAAAAGTGATACTTGGCCAACATGCCACCAAAAAAGGGAACTTCTACACCAAATAAGCCTCCAGAAAATCCTACTTGGACTCTTGATGAAGGTGAAGAAATGTGTAGGGACATAAATGAACTACAAAATAAGATGGA
>ML782181.1:1011728-1118242 GCA_009831015.1 Picea engelmannii
CTCTCTCTCTCATGGTCCTAATACATTCTACTTATACAAAACTGGAACAAATCCCTTACAAAAACCCTAACCCTAAAAGGATTAGGTTTGTCCACTTCCCAGTTGACTCATTCATGGCTAGTCCTCGATCCAACCATTCTCTAAATTGGCGCTTGTCCACTGTCCAACTACTCCATATTAGTTTGTCCACTTTGTAACTGCTTTTCTCGGCACAAGTTTTCCTATGTTTCCAGTGCTTATTTTCCTCTATTTCCGATGCTCTCCCCTATTTTTCAGCACTATCTCGATTCCTTCAAAACTTCCTTGATTCTCCCCAAAATTGGCCTGCGCCAACATAAAGATATTAAATTACGATAATAGTATTAGGTTATTAACATTAAAGTATAATATTTAAAGATAATCTAAAATAATAGGTAATAATATAATAATAATTAAAGTATAAATTTTAAAATACTATAAAAACATATTAATAGCATAGTACCAAAGTATTAATAATACTAGGTTAAAACCATAAAAAGAAAATTAATATCATAGTATCAAAGTATTAAATACAAAATGATCACCTACGATACTTTTGTATATGACAACAATAGCTTGGAGGAAATGCCTTCATACAAATATATTGGAATCGATATTCAACACAAGCTCAATTGGAATCGATATTCACCACAAGCTCAATTGGAACTTATAATCTCAAAATTAAGGGACATACACCCTATAATATCCTCCTCATAGAAGCAATCATTTCCCCCATCAATAGTATTTCTATGATTAAATACCTAACTTACAATAACAATACAAACAACATGGATGACAAGAGTCTCCCCAAAATTGCTTCAACTCTATCCAAAACCACCAGCGGCTCAAGTGGGGATGGCATAAAGATGCCAAATATTGGTTAAATCATTGGGGAATAAAAAAAGAAGTCATCATGCAGAATACCGATAATATTACAAATATTATCACTTCTAAATTTAATGAGAATATGTGGTGTGATAAAGAATTTCAAGCGCCATACAAAGCCCCATGTTACGCATAAAACCCCTTATTAATCCCTAGATATTGAATTATTATATTTCTAGTGCTATATTTCTATGTCTACTAGAACTTCATTGCACCCTTTGATTATAATCATACCTCTAAGTGTACTTTGAGGGGGAAACCTCCTTTTACAATATTCCAATTCAAAATACAATATGAGATGAGATAAGATGATCCTAAGATTAGGTCTCCTTGGTATACATACATAGATACATACATACATATATATAGGAGACAAAGGGAATTTTGTTTTTGTATGATTCAAACAATGAAACTTAGAGGTTATTTAAAATACCTATCAAGGTACAAATTTCATCTTTTGGGTCATTATACTTTCGGAGATACAACCTATGGAAGATAGGGTTTTTGACTCGTCCTGAATTCAGTTTTAAACAATTCATCTTAAGATTTTTGTTATATCCTATTTTATGGGATTATTCAGATAGTGAAATGTGGAGGTTATTTATAAGGCATATCAAGGTATCTGTGGTGCAAATTCCAGCTTATGGGTCATCATAAATGTGTAGATGTAGCCTATGGAAGATAGGGTTTTTGACTCATTTTGAAATATGTTTTAAAAGAGTCAGCTTAGCATTTTCGTTGTAACTTTTTTTCTATGAAGTTTCTAACTCTAAAATATTCAGAATCCTAATTAGACATAGCAAATTACATGCAAAAACTAAAAACCATATTTTGAATCATTATTATTTGTAAGATATATCTCGTGTAAGTTGGGGTTGTTTATTGATTTTGGAATTAGTATTAAACAATACATTTTGGTATTTTTGTTATAAATTTTTATCAGTGAAGGTTCACACTGTGAAATTTTCAGAATCTTAAGAATTCATATCAAAGTACTACAGGCCCAAATTTCAGAATCAAAAGGATTCAAATTTCATATATATATTAGGAAAAAGTTCATACATCCATACATACTCCAAATTAAGGGTTTGAAAGGTGCATCACTTAAAATTGGCATAACTTTCGATTGGAAGATTTGTTTTTGGTGATTCAAAAATTGTGATAAAGGGAAAATAGAGGAGTATCATTATTTTTATCCCATGTGGCTCCAAAAAAAATCACAACATCAAATAAACCTCCAGAAATATCACATAGGATGTCGGAAGAAAATAAATATTTCGAAAACAAACTATCTCGATTAAAGAACCAAGTTGATGAAATAAGGGGTAGTATGTTGAAACTAGTGGATTTATTATGTTCTTAGGAATCCATAAAAAAAATGAATTGGAAGATGAAATAGAAAATAATATGAATAAAAATCGGGAACATATGGAAAAGAAGATGGATGAAAATAAAAAGGAAATACAAAAATCCATGAATGAGTTGTGAAATTCCATATCTTCCATGATATTTCATTCTCTAGATGAGAGACTCCCTAAAGGAGCCATCAAAATGAAAGGAAATCATGAAAATATGGAGAAAAAAGTTATTGAGACTCAATCCATATGGGAAGTATTTTATTTGGAGAGCACAAGTATTGAATCTCAAAGTCATGTTCATTCATTACTTCAAGATTCACCTCATCAATGTTTCAATGTAACACCAAGGAACTAATTCATTCCAAATATCGATATGAGGAAGTTTGATGGTAAAGATACTATAACATGGATATTTCAGATGGAGCAATTCTTTTATCTACACCAAACTTCAAGACTACAAAAGGTACCTATTGCATCCTTGTATTTAGAAAATAATCAATTTGTTTGGTATCAATGGCTATGTGAAAGAAGAAAGAATTTTATTATCTCTTGGTCCATTTTTACGGATGAATTGATGTCACATTATGGGGATATTAAGAGAAATGCATTCTTTAGTCAATTGATAAAACTTTGCAAAAAAGATCCAATTACAGAGCACATTCAACAACTCCAAAAGATCAGTCTCAGGGTAAAGAACATCCCTAAAGATAATTTGTTAGATCTCTTTATGGGTACTTTAAAGGATAACATTCAACTTGAGATGTGTCTCTTCGAACCTAAATACCTAGAAAAGGATTTTAGTATGGCAAGGACAGTGGAAAACAAAAATATGGCTACTAGAAGGGTGGCCACTGACAACTATAGAAAGCACCATTTTACCTCTCCTAAACCAACAAGGTTGACACCTCGGCAAATGGATGAAAGAAGAGAAAAGGGACTATGTTTCAATTGTGACAGAAAGTATAGTAAGGGGCATAAATGCAATGAGAAGAAATTATTCTACATAGACAATGAAGAGGAAGTGTTGATGTTCCTAGCATCGAACTGGTACTTTTGCATAGGTCTAAGTGTCTAGACATGTGGAAGTTGTCCAAAGCCTTCTACCTTGACACTTTAATTTAATTAAAGGAATTATTAAAGTAAATTTATTTTATTAATTATTTGAGTTTATTTAATGAAATGTTAAAGTTATTAGCATTAGTAAATTAATTCTTATCCATTGATCTCAAGTGAAGTGATATTTAATCACAGTCGTCAATCACTTTATAGATTAGAGTTAGGTCATAACTCAAGATTATAAAAGCAGGGCTAGGGTAAATGAGGAAGGTTGATTTTTTTTAACACTAAGAGCAGAGAAGGACTTTTTCTCAAGGATATCTCAGACAAGTGGACAAGGAATTTCATCTAGAGATCAGTACAAGTCAAGGAGAAGAGAGAACAGGGGTAGCCACAAGGAGTTCCAGCATATTGAAGTTGCAGCAAGGTCACACCATACAGAGTTTGTCATGCAATATTTATGCATGGGTTTCAATGGAGATAGGAGCTTGTATGTAGGTTTTATTAAGGAAAGGCACATACATCTTAAAAATCTTGAAATTTATAGGTCGTATAGTAGACCAGGAGTTGTTAGGGTTTGCAGGTGTTGTCTAAAGTTTTCTCTATTTTCTCTATGGGTCATTTTTCCAGTAAGGGAACCCTTGTAAGCTTTGAATTTATTTGAATGATAAGCTTAGTTGATGGGTAGAATATATTTTTGTATTGTGTATGAGATTTGGTTTCTAGTATTATTTATGCTATTTATTTGAGATGATTATTTCAACAAGTGTATTTTGTTTTGTGAGCTGCTAATTTGATTTAAGCAAGTAAATCACTAGATAACAGTATACCTAGGTGTCAAGATTAGAAAATCAATATGGTATTAGAGTTGTCACTCTAAGAGGAAGCCAGATTTCATATCGACAACAATTAGAAGTAGATATATCAAATATGCAAGGGGATCTCAGTAGATCTATCAAATATGAAAGGTTATCTGAGCAAATCTATAACCAAGAGTCAGAAATCAAGGGTTATATTTTAGGGAAATAGTTGTACTAAAGCAGAACTAGGGTTTACATCCATACAAAGTTGTATGTGGGTTGCAGTAAGAACATGCACATCAATACATGGATTTTATTAAATAAATTCATGTACATACATGGGTTTTAGTAGTGATAGGTGCATACAATATCGTAGAGGTCAGTACAAAGGCAATTCAGTAACATGTTATTTCCAAGGTAGATTATCAGTTCTAAGGGATGGTAGCAGAAAGTATAAGAGTTGAAGAAAGATTGGATGAAGCATCCAACTTCATATCTTGGAAAGAAATAATTAATTTGGCTTTGAAGGAATATGACCTTTGGGATATAGTTGACAAAGTAGTTCTTCCACTAACAGATCTGCAAGATTTGGCAGTTCACTAGAAGAAGGAGATCAAATCTCAATAGTTAATGTTGGACTGAAGAAAAACTTGCTCTCATTCTCAGTTATGGAGGGCGGATATTTTTCCATTACTTTTCAGAGAGGGAAGGTACTCATATGTCCAGAGAAATATAGGCCGGACACAACAGTGGTCATTGGGGTTAGAGAGGATAACTTATACAAGTTGAAAAGAAATCATGTTCAGGATTTGGTACATGACTATGATAAACTATGTGGGCTATGGCACAGGAGGTTTGTATACCTAAACTATAGGGAATTGTCGATTCTGAGGGAGATTGTTACAGGTCTTCCAAAGTTCAATATTGAGCAACGGAGAGTGTGCAAAGGGTGTGATCTTGGAAAGAATGTCAAGTTTTTTTTCCAATCCATGAGAGTAGGTCCAAGGGGATATTGGATCTTATACATTTATATGTGATTGGGTTGATGTCAATAGCATCAATGCATGGAGTGTCGTACTATGTGACGTTCATTGATGACTTTTATAGGAAATTTTGCATCTTCTTTATGAAGACCAAGGATGAGGTCTTCGGATAGTTTCAAGAGTTCAAGGCTCAGGTGGAGAACTAGATAGAGATGAAGATAGAGGTATTGAGTTCGAATAATGGGGAAGAGTACACCTCCAATGATTTCAATTATTTATACAATGATCCATGGATCAAGAGGGAGTTAACAGTATCATACAACGTCCCTCAATAGAATGGGGTTGCGGAGAGAAAGAATTGATCCATCATCGGTTTTGCCAAGGCTATGATACATGACCAAGAGTTTCCTAAGTTTCTTTGGTCATAGGCATGTAACACGACAATATATGTGAAAAATAGGTGTCCTCATAGGATATTGGGGGTCAAGAATCTGGAGGAGACATTCTCAGGAGTGAAGCTAGAGATATGACATTTGAGGATCTTTGGTTGTCCATTTTACATCCTTGTATCTGTGGACAAGAGGACAAAGTTAAATCCTTCATGATAGAAGGGTATATTTGTGGGGTACAACGAAACCTCAAAGGCTTGTAGGATCTTCATACCACCACAACAAAAGATGGTTTTGATCATAGATTGTAAATTTTAGGAGAACTTTGCATCTAGGAAATCTCAGGAGTCATCAATGATGACAGAGTATGAGGAGAAGCAAGCTCCAAAGGATGAGCAGCGCTTAGCAACTTCCAATTCATGGATTCATACTTTAGGTGGGGAGGACGATTTATCCCTTTCTAGTTCTATCAGGAGACCCAAGTGGCTATTGTATATATTAAGGGATGTTGGTGAGGCTCCTAGGAGTGCATTCAGGGAGAACATGCCTCCAAGGAAGTTTCTGAACTATATGGTTCTTATGAGTAGCACCAGTGATGTTGATCCTTTCAGTTTTGAGGAAGCAAAAAATCAGGAAGTTTGGTAAGATGCCATGGTGTAGGAGTACACCTCTATCATGAAGAATGATGTTTGGAATATAGTGTCAATATCAGAGGGGAATTCATTTGTGAGTTCTAGGTGGCTCTACAATATCAAGCATGTTGTAGATGATAGCATTGAGAAATTCAAGGTGAGGTTTGTGGCGAGAGGATTCTCCCAGAGAGATGGAGTGGAATACGAGGAGATATTTGCTCTAGTCGCTAAGTATGATTCTATTCAATATTTTATTTCTATTTATTCATTTATGAGGTGGAAAATTCACTAGATGGATCTGAGGATAGATTTCCTCAATGAGATCATTGAGGAGGAAGTATATATAGAGAAACCTCAGGGATTCGAGGTACATTGGAGGGAGTCTCATGGGTGTATCCTTAATAAATCCCTATACAAACTCAAATATGCACCCAGGGCATGGTATTCCAATATTGATGAATACTTGTAGTGTATGGACTTTACCAAGAGTGAGGAAGATCCTAACTTGTACTTCATACTTGTTGGGTTTGATCCACTCATATTGTTTATGTATGTGGATTATTTGTTTCTCACATGTGCATAGGATATTATAGTAGGGTGCAAAGTAGATTTGGCTACATAGTTTGATATGAAGGACATTGGCTTGATGCATTATTTCTTTTGGTTGGAGGTATGGAAGATATTGGGAGAGAACTTCCTTGGTCAAGGGAAGTACACAATAAAGATATTGAGGAGAGTCAGGATGGAGGACTATATACCTATGGTTACCAACCTTAAGAAGGTTGTCACTTCAGATTTAAAGTTGGTGGATCCCAGGATATACAGGCAGTTGATAACATCCTTGATGTATTTGGTCAACACCAGGCTAGATATATGTTTTTTTGTGAACATCTTGAGTCAGTTCATGGTGGAGATAAAGAAGGTGCATTGGATAGCAGTGAATCATGTGTTCAGGTACTTGAGAGGTATAGTGGAGTATGGGTTGAGGTATCTTGAAGGTGATGGATTGAGCTTGCAGGGATATTCACACTTAGATTAAGGAGGGAGTGCAGTTGATAGGAAGAGCACCTCAGGGTGTTGCTTCAGCTTGGGATCAACAATGATTACATGGATCAACAAGAAGCAAACTTCCATAGCACTCGGTTCCACAGAGGTGGAGTATATGGAAGCTAGTATGGCTAGTTGTGAAACCATTTGGCTTCACAAATTGCTTGCAAGTTTATTTGATCATGAATTGGATCCTACATTGATATACTATGATAGTCAGAGTTGTATCAAACTCTATGAGAATCAAGTATTCCATGACAGGCACAAGCATGTTGAGATCAGATATCATTTCATCCAAGACGGTATATATAAGGGAGTAGTCAAGATTCAGTATGTTTCCATAGATGAGAAGGTTGCATATATTCTGACCAAACCCTTGGTTAAAGGTAATTTTATGTTCTTTAGGGAAAAACTTGGAGTAGTGTAAAATGTTGGAATATTTAGCAATATTAAGATGGGGGGGTGAATCAGTATTGCACAGTTTTAACAATTTTAAACTCTTTTTAACTTTCAATAATCATCCTAGAGATTATAATTAACAATTCAAAGAACCAACCATGGTCAACAGAATCATTGTACACAAATATTTCACATGGAAACCCAAATGGGAGAAAACGAAAAAATAATTATTTTATAAAATCATGTAGGCACCAACCTATAGTTACGATGCTTGTAGGCGCCAACCTGAAAGAGACACCAATATCCTCTCCTGATCACCAACTCAGCAATAATGTTTGCATGCACCAACATGCAGGAGACATTAATCCCCTTAGTTGAGCACCAACTCAACAATTCTTGTAGGCACCAACCTACAACTACAATGTTTGTAGGCACCAACCAGTAGAAGACACTAATCTCCTCAAATTGTCAAGAATTATATAATATCTCTTTCCTTACTTCACCTATAAAATATGTAGCTCTATCTTTGTTGTCACAACACTTTCCATCAGTTCACAATTTGCATGATTTCATAAGTTCCTTTGACCTTGCACCTCCCAACCACCCTTAGGCATTCACATACTTCTTCATTTAATTTATGCAAATAGAGAACCTCCAAGTCTTGGCCTTTTCACTCTTGCATACTCGAACCTCAAAACATCTTCATCTCTTCCACCATTCACACACACATCCTCACTCATACTTATGCATTTCTTCAAGACAAATTCAGGAAATTTATACACTCCATGTATTCATGAATCTTTCCACATTAAAAGAATTCATGGGGTCGACTCCAGATCTCTCATTTCTGCATTAAATCAGAATTCACAAAAAATTCTTTGAAACCGGCATGAGCCCCCTTGGTTTCATGTTTGATATTCTCATATATCACACAGTACAACTTCAACACTCAGTAGTCATCAGATCTAGTCCTGAATTCAATATTGTCTATCGATTTACTTGATGGCCACTAGAACACTCAACATACCCCTCACACCTAGAAACCATCTGATCGGGACCTTGAACAAATCATGGCCAACATTTTTTTTCTACCCATCAAAAAATACAACAAAATCCTCGTCACTTATCAATTGCCTGATCTACCATCGGATTATCTCTCAACCATCTATCTGATTGTTCGTTGGTTCACCACGTCACTGGGATTTTGGGACCACTAGGATACCAACCTACCAGGCCCTCGAGCCATTAAATTTTCACCCACAACTCTCAGTCCCAATCCGCTATGATACTAGGCTCATCAAACCATCAACCTATCAGTCCTATTGGATCCTCGGATCCCCAAGCCTTCTCTCAAGTGTCTTTAGCTTCATCCCTGATCCAATATATCGGGCACCGGGATCATCGAGCCATCGGTTTGTCGAGCCCCTAGGTTCTTCAATCATACATCCTTAACCTTTTACCACGGTCCGATCTCCGATATGACGTGGCACAAATGTGTGTTATAACACGTGGACTGCAACGTGGCTCCTGGATTATGTGAGATCAATATGACCATGATGTCATCACTTCCTATGGCTCTTCTCTGTCACTATGGCACTTTGACATGTGGATTTGTCCTAGATTCTTAAGTGGCATATGTCGTGGTATTGATGTGGCATCGCCATCGGCTGGTTGGCCCACTAGGAACTTCAACATTACACCTTTAACATTCTTCTGATCTGGTTATGGAACTATCTTCCATGTTCTTTCCATCTAGCCCATCAGCCTATCGTTCTATTGGTCCACCAGAGCATCGAACCTCCAAAAATTCTAACACTGCACATCACCATCTTCCTGGATCCAGCATGGAACCTTGTCGCTCCATGTTCGAGCCACTGGATCCATTGACCTATCGAGCCATTGGGGACCCCAAAACACCACGCAATAGGTTTGCAACTTTCATGTGATGTTGGATGTGGCGATATACACTAGGCCCCTCAACATTTGATCTTGATCATTGATCTCTGACGATCGGCGGTCAAGATTTAATACGCTAAAACTTAACCCTTCACGCATGATTCTGTGTCTTTCCCACTCACATTCAAACTTCATAGAACACCTATTCATTATAAACCTTCAAATTCGATTCTTCTTGTGCATGTGGGATAATGTCCTTGTTTCATTTGAACCATCGAGACCTCATTTAAACCTGCCACACCAGTCAATGCATCCTTTGCGCTCTCATATTTCAGCTCTCATTCTTCAACCTATTTTCTAACTTGAGATACACACACTTCATCAAGAAATCCTCATCAAGATTAAATTGACCCTTGTATGCCTATCACAAATTGTTTACAACCAAGTGAAATATTTCATAGAAACTCAATAGTGCACAAGGATTTTGTCTGTTTCCTTTTTATGTCCATGGATTTGTGTTACTAGTTCAGTTTCAATCCTTGGACCTGTCATTTGTAGGTTCATTTTTCTAGCTTTCATATTGATTTTTCACAACCTACCTGCCTTCATCTTCACAGGGATTCACTCATCAACATGACACATGAACAATGACATCAATGACAATTAAATATGCAGGATCTTATCAGCTCTTCCCCTACCTGTGATATCAATGACTATATACCTTTGAACATCAATGACAACAAAATCCATCAATCTCCCCCTTTGTCATTGATGGAAACCTAGTAAAACCAAAACTTAAACTAGTCATTCCTTTTGTTTGAAATACTTTTATAACTTTGTTGTTAAGTTTCTCCCCTTGTCATTGTTTTGTAGGCTATTGAGTTTCTCCTCATGTCACTGTTTTGCAGAAACCATGTGGTTTTATTGTTTCTTCTATGTATATGTTTTGGAAATAGGAAATTATCCCCCTTTGATTGTGCTCCTTTTACCTTAATCAGAAATGGGAATGACTCTCATCTTTTGTATGAGATACTCAAATGTATATTTGGGTAGTGGTTTTGTAACTATGTCTACAATTTGATCCTTTGTTGGCACATATTCCAGTTTTACAGCTTGGTTTTCAACTTGTTCTCTTGGAAAATGGTACTTGATAGGTATATGTTTTGTTTTTGAATGCATGATAGGGTTCTTAGAAATGCTTATTGCACTGGTGTTATAACATAGTATAGATATTGGTTGTTTGTAATCAATATGAATGTATTGCAAGGTCTAATTCATTCAAAGAACTTGTGTGCAACAGGTTGTTGTTGCAATTTATTCATATTCTATAGTTGACAGAGAGACTGATGGTTGTTTTTTTCTCAACCATGAAAATAGGTAATTTTTTACAAAGAATACACCTCCACTTGTGTTTTTTCATTCATATACACATCCTACCCAATCAGCATAAATGTATGATTTCAAGATAAAATATTCACCTTTTGGATACCACGGTCCATAATCCAAAGTACCCTACAGATATCTGAATATTCTCTTGACGGCATGTACATGAGATTCTTTTGGTGCAAATTGAAACCTTGCAAAACTGCCTGCATCACATTTGACCTTGAAGTCGTTACATACATTAAGTTGCCAATCATAGATTAATCATCTTTGTTGAGCTTGCATCCTCTGGTCATAAGGGTGCTAACCAATTTTCAATCCTCCATTTTGAACTTCTTGAGAATATCCTTAGTGTACTTCATTTGAGATATAAATACACCTTTGTTTGATTGAGAGATCTTCAGTACTAAGAAGAATGATAGCTCTCCTAGCTTTGGCATCTTGAATTCACTCTGCATTTCTTCAACAATTTTTTTTCTTAGCATGTCAACATTACTTCCAAATATTATGTCATCCACATAGAAAACAATTATTATCATGTCTTTGTCCTCCTTTTTGATGTAGATGTTGTTGTATGTGGCTCCTCTTTTAAATCCTTGCTGTTGTAAATTCTTGGCAAGTCTGGAGTACCAAGCTCTAGGGGCTTCATTTATACCATAGAGGGATTTATTGAGTTTACACACATAATATCCATCTTATGATAATTGAAATCCTTCATATTGTTCAATGTATACTTCTTCCTCTAAATTTCCATTTAGGAATGTTGATTTAACATCCATTTGATAAATTTAAAAGTTCTTATAGCAAGAAAATGCCAAAAACATCCTGATTGCTTCCAATCTTGCTATAAGAGCAAACATTTATTCAAAATCAACTCCTTAAATTTGAGAATATCCCTTGCATACCAATATTGCTTTATTTATTACTACCTTTCCATTTTCACTTTGTTTATTCATGAAAACCATTTAGTGCCTATTACATTTTTATCCTTGGGTCTAGGAACAAGATCCTAGGTTTGGTTCTTTTCAATTTGATCAAATTCATCATTCATGGCATTGATCTAATGTTCATATTGGCTATATTATTCAAAGTTATGAGGCTCTATTGTAGATAGTAAGGAAAATTTTACTTGATTGTTTATTCTTCTCCTTGTTTTGGGTCCTGCATTCCTATCTCCAAGAATTTGGCTTTTAGGATGATTCTTTTGTACATACCTTGAAGGAGTTTTTGTGTCCTGTATTTTTGTTTTATCTTCCTCTTCTATTTGTTGATCATTATTTTCTTGTTGTTCTTATTCTTTTTATTCTTCTTCTTGTTGTTCTTTCTCTCATACTTATTCTTCTTCTTATTCCTCTTCATGTTGTTCTTCTTGCAGATATTCATCTTATTCTCTGCATTTTGCTTCTTTTGAAATTTGCTTTGTAAAATGTGACTTTTCATCATCTACTTTCACATTTGTACTCATTACCATCTTTTCCAAACTTATATTGTAGCATCTATAGGATTTATTGTCAGATGAGTAACCTAGAAAAATTCCTTCATCTATTCTAGAATCAAATTTACCCAAATTCTCTTCACTTCTCTTTATGTAAAATTTACTCCCAAATACTTTGAGATAGTTAATTGTTGCAGGCCTACCTTTCCACAGTTCATATGGTGTTTTATTATGGTTTTTTATAAGAAAAAATCTATTTAGAATATGAATAACATTATGTATTACTTCTCTCCAAAACATATCTGATAGTTTGGAGTCATTTAACATAGTTCTTGCCATTTCTTGCATAGTGTTGTTTTTTGTTTCTACCACATCATTCTGTTGCGATGTCCTGGTTGCTGAAAGTTGTATTTTGATTTTGTGCATCTCACTGAATTTATCAAATTCATTTGAGGTAAACTCACCTCCATTATCCAATCGTAAGCACTTGATTTTAAGGTTAGTTTTGTTTTCTACTAGTTCTTTAAACACCTTAAATTTATCAATTGCTTCTGATTTTTTCTTTAGAAAATCAACCCATCTCATTCTGGTGTAGTCATCTATAAGTAGCATAAAGTAGTGCTCACCTTGTAATATTTTGGTTCTGGTTGGTCCACAAAGATCAGTATGAATGAGTTGCAAAGGCTTTGAAGTTGAATGCTCCTTTATTTTGAAGGTGACTCTAGTCTACTTTCCACGTTGGAAATGTTTGCAAATGGGATCTAAGGATTTTACAATTAAGGGGAAATCCCTTACATCATGCTTCTTGTTGATTTTTGCCAAATTGTCAAAATTTATGTGTCTCGTTCTTTTGTTCCATAGCCATCTTTGATCTATTTGTCCCATGCAACATTTCTCTCCTTTTACTTCATCTAAAATGTATATGTTATTAAGAGTCCTAAGTGTTGTAGCAACCAGTATACCAGATTTTTCACTTCTTATTTCACACTTTCAAGAGTCAAAATCAAGAATGTTTCCCTGATCAAATATTTGACTAACACTGAGAAGATTGTGTTTCATATCTTCAATTAGCAATACATTTTCTTCTTTGGCTTTCTCACTTCCAAGACTGATTGTTCCTTTTCCAATTATTTTAGTAGAATTATCATTTTCAAACACAATATTGCCTCATTTTTTATTCTTAAGAGTTAAAAACCTTCTTTGATCTCCTATCATGTGCTTGGAGCATCCGCTATCAATATACCATTGGCTTGTGTTGCTTTGAGGATGTAAAGATAGATTGGTTTCTTCCCCTTTTTGCTAATCTGGTTTTTTATTCCATACTCTTGTGTTTTCTTCCTCATGTTTAGTAGAGGATTTATCTTTCATGTTATATCTTGTGGACTCTAATATGCTCCTGCACTCATGTGCTTTGTGGCCAAAATTGTTACATTTGTGACATTTAATATTGGATTTGACAAGCGAAGAAAAAGGATAATAATTTTTTTCCACAAACTCTTGAGTTGTTTTGTTGCTTAAAAATTCATTCCCAATAGTATTGTATATATCTCTACTTCTCAGATAGTTATATCTTGTATTGGCCCTACAATTAATGGATTTATGCCCAAAATTATGACAAGAAAAATAGTAACCAAGAAATAAATTTTGATACCTTGTTGTAGGAGGTCTTCTTGGTGGAGCATTTATGTTGGTAAACCTTTGAGATGTTGTAGTCTTCATATAATCATCCTTGGAAGCGTTGTAAGCACTTATTGTGTTGGGAGGTCTTCTCGGTGGATCACCCTTTTAAAATTCAACTATGTTATGAAAAGGAGTGATATTTTGTTGGTCTTCCTTTTTTTTTTTGTTATGTGCTTAATTTTTTTTAATGTTTCCATTGTGATTGGAACTCCTAAGCACATTTGCAAAGCTTTGAGTATTCTCCCCTCTTTCTAGTATCTCAGAATCAATAGTTTTCTAACTATTGTTATAGACAAGACCAGTTCTATCAAACGGTGACCTTTGGACGTTTAGAATGTCTTCCAGGATTGTTGAACTCTTTTCAAACCTTAGATTTGTGTTTAGTTGTGTGATTGTCTTATCTGATTCTTTTCTTAGGAAAACAATTTCAAGTTCTCTTTCATGGAAGATACCCTCCATTTCTTTGAGTTTATTTTCCAAGATTTTCTCAATTCTTTTTTCTTCCTCTAATTTTCTTTTTAGACCAATAGTTTCAGTTTCACCATTTGGTTCATGATGTTCTCCTTTTGATTTTCTTAATTTTTCCTTGTAACACCCTGTTTCCCCCAGTTTGAAAATATATCTATATTGGCCAAGGAACTATGGCAAACCTAAAAGTGTGAATGTTTGATTTGATGGACCTTTGTACAAAAGGTCAATGAATGTAAATTTTGTTATTTTAATAGAAAATGGTTACATGTTGCATGACTGCTGAAAGAGGGGATGTGCTAAGAGAGAACCATGAATGCTATGAAAGGCAGTGGAGGGGACCCGGAATGGTTGCATTAACCTCCACCAAACCAGTACCATGCTGGAATTAATTGCTCAGATGATAACAACCCTCTGACCCAAGAATGAATTACAGTCGGGACGGTAGGTGGGAAGACCTCCTCAAGAGTTAATGAGGGAATGTGGAAAACTGCCCATCTGTAAGGCTTCCAGACCTAACCACAGACTGGGAATTCAAGATGCATGTAACCTTGCTGAAGAAGACAAGAAAGGAAGTGTCGTGAGAAGAGGAAGAACTGCGGGGAAAATGTAGAGACAAGAGTAGAAACTCTCGAGTCCAAGGACGGACTAAAAGAGGAACAGTGAGTTTTGATCACAGAAAATAGAGATTGAGAAAGGAGAAGGAGAGTAACCTTTGTTCTTATCTATTTCTATATTGGGAGAAGGAGAGTAACCTTCATCCCTAACTTTCGTTGAGTTGGAAGTAAGAGATTAAATCTCAAAGCATCGTGGCTTAATCTCGGGGGTGGCCAGTGATAAATCCATTGGGAGTTACTGAGCCTGTGGTTGGGTGGAAATGAGCACCCCTTTCAGCAGTCGCATCACACTCTGTGGTTTTGATAAGTGTTTCCTTTCCTTATGCTTTGAATTGTAAATAATGGATGCATGTGAGTATTTACATGTCTATAAAGGGTTCTTTCTCTTTATTAAATGATTAAGTTATGAGTATGTGTTTGTTCCCTTGAGAACCTATATTTCTTCTTGAATTTCCATACACCCCAATTTAATCACTCGAGGGCGCTTTCCCCAGTAATTTACATCACCGTTCCAGAGTTGAAGAAAGCCTTCGGGCGTAGCTACCGTTTTGGTAACCTCACAAGTTACATTGCCTTGATTCAGAGCTTAAAGGTCTGTGAGGTGGTAAGGTGTTCCCTTCAGACCAATAGTCTAGGAGACTCTGAACTTGCACCTATTCCCTTAACCAATAACCCAACTAAGAGCAGCGATTATAGCCCAAGAGTTATATGAAGATCCACGTGACATGGGTCTAGGAACCTTGGAGCTCGAGGCACTAAGATGTCAAATTACACGATAGTCAAGTTGAACCCCTGAATTGCTATGAACCATCGATCTATGAATAGAGATCGAGGGTGGGGAATCACTACGGAGCACGAAGGTGGAAATAGTAGACATGCTAGTTTGCAGCCCGCAATTTACCCTTGTCATTGATCTCGACGAGCTACAATATCAATGATCCTGGTTAGACTAGAATCAAGCAAGAATTTTCTAGATTGCGAAGGTCAAACACTCTAGTAAAGAGCACGCATGTTGGGGCCCCACAATTTCTGTGACCGTTGATCATCGTCGACCTTCTATCTGAGTTTGACATGATCCATGAAACACAAGGAGCATGTGGGACTGTGAAATCTTCAAGGGGATCAAGCTCAGAAGAGATAGCGCTTTCAGGAGTGCAGATGAAATCTAGGAGACGGGCCCGTAGGAGAAGCAAAGGTCAAATCCTTTGAGTATTGAGAAATATTCTAAGTTAGAATAAATCATAAGCTCAGGAGGAAGAGAGACAGTTGTTTGGATCATATTTAGAAGGATCAACAGTTGTCTGATCAGAGCAAGGTGCACGAGCCTTAGCGCTTTTCACATGCAGGAGAGAGAACCTACCAAAGTTTCGAAGTCCCAAAGTAGTTTGGGAACATCCATCGTCAGGGAAGATAGGTGGTGAAATATCCACAGCTCTGGAAGTTTGTGGACGAAGAGGAGGTGAAATAGCTGAAGTAGGATCTTGACCATTGATCACCAAGAGTTGTGTGTCAGTAGATCAGTAGCTTCGGGAAATCTATTCGAGGGTTTTCAGTTGAGATTTGAAACACCTGAATCCCGAATAGCCGAAGTGTCGAGAGCCATCGATCTATGAGGGGACACTTGTAAATAGATCCTGAGCTTCGGGTAAATTGCATTGGAGTTTCTCAGTTGAGAATTGAGATTTCCAAAGTCCGGAGAGCTAGAAATCCTAAGGAAATCTCAATCGTCTGATAATTCGAAGTGAATCTGAATCGTCAGATCGTCTAAAGTAATTCATAGTTTTCAGATCAAGAGGAGACATGGCATGAATCTATGGAATCTGGGTAAATTCCTGAAGTAATTCATAGCTGTCAGATCAAGAGGAGACGTGGCATGAATCTATGGACTCTGGGTAAAGTCTCGAAGTAATTCATAGCCATCAAATCAAGAGGAGACGTGGCGTGATTCTGTGGACTCTGGGTAAAGTCCCAAAGTAATTCATAGTCGTCAGATCAAGAGGAGATGTGATGTGAATGTGTGGACTCCGGGTAGAGACCTGAAGTAATCCTCAATCATCAAATCAAGTGGAAATGAGTCAGTGGATTATAGCCTTTGGATTAAATCCATTGGAAAAAAGGGTGAAGTTTGAGATTTGATATCTCAGAAGTCCGGAGACCCGAAGGAGATCTCAATCGTTGATCAAGAGGAGGGCCACAGGACCATTGATCTAGTTGAAAGGTCAAAAACATAAAGTAGAAGCAGGTTCATTGATTTAGGAGGACAGGTGTCCACAGATCGTCAATTATGGAAGATTGATGTACGAAGGAAAGCAGGATTAGAGATTTGAAAAGTCTAAAGTCCAGAATCACGAAGGAGATCTCATCCATTGATTTAGGAGGGACAGATCTGGTCCGTGTATTTGAAAAGGGAATATATTAACCATCAATTTAGACAGTACTTTCAATATCGAGAGATAGATGGTCCTGTAGCATTACGAGGATTGGAGGTGCATGAACTTTAAAAATTTGAGGGCAGTCCGCAATGCAAACCCCGGTTTTGGAGAAAGGACACATGGAGGCTCGAGGAGAATTGTGGGCCGAAAAGTTGTTTGGTTTCAAACCGCCTTTGGTCGTGCTCGCAATTATGTGTTGGCATGAGGTCATTTCCCAAGGTCACATCCGAGGAATGGCCAAGAGAAAAGGGGCTAACGCCAAATATGAGACTTCACTAAAGCGCGAAGGAGAAGGTTGTGGGTATCATAATACCTGCACCAAAAGCCGAAAGGGCCTATGTTTGATTAAGAGGTGAGGCTATCAAGGTCTCAAAGTCTTGTTTGACTTAGAGAATCAGAGAACCTTAACCAGAGGGTTAGGCTGAGTCCCGAACTTCCCAAATTAGGAATCGTAGAGGGAAAGGATCTTCTCTTGTAAGGAGGACAAAATGTTTTTATTTTCACCCCATCGTGGGTGTGTTACAAATTGGTATGAGATCATGGTTACAACACTTGGCCTACTAATTGGGCTCATGGACGAGTCGCTTAAAAACTCTATTTGGAGTACTTTTAAAAGAGTGACACTCTACCTTACCTCTTTCTTAAAAAAAAGTATGGTTAAAAATGTTATTAAAAAATAATGAAACTTTCTACTCTGTGTGTGCATTTAAGAAATTGAACCGTGTATTGTTCATGAACTAATAGACCGTTAGCTAACCATAAGTGTTTTTGTCAACACTTGAGCAATGAGTAAATCACGGGAAAGATTCAAGACTAAAGGATTGTGACATGTCATGAAGTGGGGGATAGCTCCCACAATAGAGACGAAGAATCTGATGAAAGGAGGGCGGTGGAAACCCCTCCAGATATAGCTGAAACTGTAAGGAGCCTCAGGGTTGAATTACAGAGTTGCAAGTCTGACAAAAAGAGATTGAAAAAGGAGAAAGAAAATCAAATATAAATTAACGTATTATTGTTGTAGAGCTTGTCCAACATATAGAGGCAACTACAACATGAACCCGCAACCAGTCATGTGGATCGATGACATAAGAATAAAAGTCAAATTTCACCTGAGATCCGAAAACATGACTCCATAAGTGACCACACTGGGAGAAGCACCTCAAAGAAGGACCAACCTGGAGGCAGGGGACACTCATCGGTAGAGTCCTCTAGAAAGGAAGCTGGCAAATCTGAAGGATCTTCTAGTAGAAGAGCAAGCTCGCATTCTCAAAGGAAAGGAAAGAAGCGGAAGCATTCCAAAAATCATGATCCTAAACAATTAAGAAAGCCAAACCACCCTCCTTTGATGGAGAGATTAGGAAGGGAGAAGAGGTTGAAGTTTGGCTGCTTGGTTTAAAGAAATAATTCAGAGTCCATGACTACTCTGAAAACTTGAAGGCTCGAATAGCCATCTTAAACCTGAATGGAAAGGATTCCATTTGGTGGGAAGACCTTAGGAATCTGAAAGGAGTCCATGATAAGGAATTTTCATGGAAACAGTTTGAGAAATACTTCAGGAAGCAATATTTGTCAAAGAAATACATGGATGGAAAGACTAAAGAATTCTATGAACTCAGGCTGGGGCAGCTCACCATAGATGAATTTGTCAATAAATTCCTTGAACTACTGAGGTATGTACCCTACATAAAATATGAAAAGGTAAAAATGCAGCGGTTCATTAGTGGGTTACCTCAAACCTGCTAGGACAATATTGAGTTCGATGAACCAAATACCTTAGAAGAAACTATCTGGAAGGTGAGGTGTTGTTATGAACAGTTTGGGAGTAAGACAAGACCTCATGAGGACTGGAAGAAGAGGAGTAGTTTGGGATTCCAGAAGAAGGGGTTTAAATCCTCAATATTTAAGAACCATGGAAAATATTCTAGAAGGATCCTTCCTACTAGAAGTGTATATCAGAAAAAATTTCCCTCTCAAAGTGGAAATAAACCTTTTAAGACAGTCCTAGAAAATATTGATAACCTAAAGAAGGAACCCTTAAAATGTTGGGGTTGTGGAGAAGATCATAGATTGAGGGACTACCCACACAGAAAACAGAACATTAAGAGAGTCTACAGGATCTAAGAAGCTAGCACCATCAATGATGTGTCTAAGAGCATGCCACGAATCTATGCAGCCTTGGATAATAATCAAGTCGACCACCAAGCTTCAGTAGTGGAGCTGGAAGGTATGATCGCCAACCATCTAGTTTCTATTTTAATTGACCCAGGTTCTAATTTGAGTTATGTGGCCCCTCAGACTATTGATAAGTGTAAATTGCAACCAAGTAGACATGTTAAACCGTGGTTGGTGCAATTAGCCACTGGGACCAAAAGAAAAGTGGTAGAGGTCATACTAGCCTGTCAATTCATCATGGATGGATTGCCTACCCGAGCGACCCTTAACATACTTCCCCTGGGATCTTATGACTTGTTGACTAGTATGGATTGGTTGGTTTCTTATAAAACTAAATTGGACTGTTATCATAAAACCTTAGAATGTGTAAATGAAGAAGGGAGAAAAACGACCCTCTAAGGGATTCAGAAGCCTTTCTCAGTGAGACAAATATCAACCCTTCAAATGAAAAAGTATTGTAGAAAGGGGTGTTTCTTATACACCATATAGGTACTGGAATATGTTAAGAATGACAAACCAAACCTAGAGGACCACCCCATATTAAGAGAATACAAGGACGTATTCCCAGAAGAGGTACCAGGTCTACCTCCGAGAAGGGATATCGACTTCTCCATAGAACTTACACCAGGAGCGGTACTAGCATCTCGAACGTCATATAGAAGGAGCATGCCCGAGCTAGTTGAGATCAAGCTACAACTAAAGGAGATGATGGACAAAGGCTACATCTGACCCAATGTATCTCTGTGGAGAGCACCCATATTTTTTGTGAAAAAGAAAGATGGCACACTCCGACTATGCATAGATTACAGACAACTCAATAAGACAACCATAAAGAACAAGTACCCCTTACCAAGAATAGATGACCTGTTTGGCCAATTGGGAGGTGCTTCCATCTTCTCAAAGATCAACTTAAGTTATGGATACCACCAAGTCCGAATTAAGGATGAAGACATCCAAAAAACAGCCTTCAGGACGAGGTATGGTCACTATGAATTCGTGGTGGTGTCATTTGGGTTAACCAATGCCCCGCCACTTTTATGTGCTTGATGAATAATGTACTCAACAAATTCCTAGACAAATTTGTATTGGTTTTCATTGATGATATCCTAATCTACTCCAAGAATAGGGAGGAGCATGAAGAACATCTTAGACTTGTACTTCAATTACTAAGAGAGAATCATCTCTACGCTAAGTTTAGCAAGTGCAATTTGTCTCAAAAGAAAGTCCATTACTTAGGCCATGTCATATCTAAGGAAGAGGTGGCAGTAGGCCCTGACAAGATCAGATCTATTATGGAATGGCCTACCCCGAAGGATGTATCCGATATTAGGTTCTTTATGGGCTTAGCAGGATACTATAGAAGGTTCATAAAAGGGTTTTCCAAGATTGGTTGTCCAATCACTACCCTTCAGAAAAAGGGGATTAAATTCATTTGAACATCAAAATGTGAAGAAATATTTCAGAAACTAAAATACCTCCTGACCCATGCACCCGTGATAAATATTGCAGACCTAGATAATGATTTCCTCATGTGTACAGATGCCTGCAAGGAACAGACTCGGAGGAGTCCTTATGCAAGAGGGACGTGTTATTTTCTACATGTCCAGGAAATTAAATGAGCATTAGATCAATTATGTGACCCATGACCTAGAGTTGGTTTCCATAGTACATGCTTTAAAAATGTGGAGGCACTACCTCGTGGGTAGGAAATTTGTGCTTATGATAGACCATTGTGGATTCAGACACTTGTTTGATCAACCAAAACTCAATTTCAGGCAAGCTAGGTGGATGGCTCTCCTTAGTGAGTTTGATTTCAAAATTAAACACATCAAAGGAAAGGAAAATAGGGTGGTTGATGCCCTTAGAAGAAGTGTAAAAACGATTCATCTTACAGCGATAAGCACCTACGAAATGGATGTCAGGGAAATATTCAGGAATGCACAAGAAATAGATGCATTCTTCAAGACCGTGACCTCATACCTAAGGCAAGAGCCTACAGGGATAAAATATGAAGGCTACCAAATGCTCGAAGAAGGTATGTTGACTTACAAAAACAGATTGTATGTTCCAAACCGTGACGACTTGAAGAGGTTCATAATGGATGAGCTACATAAGAGACCATATACCGGTCACCTAGGATATCAGAAAATGATCATGGCCACTAGGAAATCATTCTATTGGTCTGGAATGAAGAAAGACATAGCTAATTATTTAGCTAAATACCTAGAATTCCAGCAAGTTAAGGTAGAACACCAACATCCAGCAGGATTGTTACAGCCCCTATCGATCCCAAAATGGAAATGGGAAACCATCTCCATGGACTTCATCACCGGATTACCAAAGTCGACCAAGAAAAATGATGCCATCATGGTTGTGGTGAACAAACTGAGTAAGTCTGCTCATTTTGTTCTTGTCAAATCAACTTGCAAAGCCATAGATATTACCAACATCTTCATGAAGGAGATATTTAGACTACATGGCATACCCAAGGAAATTGTATCTGACCGAGATACCAAATTCACTTCAAGCTTTTGGAAATCCCTAATGGTTGGTTTTGAGACAAAATTGTTGTTCAGCACGGCTTATCACCCTCCAACTAATGGACAGACAAAAGGAGTGAACCAAATAGTAGAAGACATGTTAAGGATGCATGTAATGCATCAGCCTAAGAAGTGGGAAGACTACCTACCATTGGTAGAGTTTTCCTGCAACAATGGTTATCAGGAATCCTTGAAGATGAGCCCTTTTGAAGCCCTCTATGGTAGAAAGTGCAAGATTCCAATCAGCTGGAGTAACCCAGTGGACAGAATTACAATCGAACCCGACATGCTAAAAGAAATGGAATAGAAAGTGGTTCAGATAAGAGAAAATCTGAATATTTCTCAGGAAAGATAGAAAAGTTACGTCGACAAAAAGAGAACTCCCAGAGATTTCAAGACCATAGACCATGTCTATCTCAGAGTTAGACCCAGGAAGAGTTCCATGAGAATGGGAGCCTATGCCAAATTGGAACCTCAGTATTGTGGACCCTTTGAAGTCTTATATAGAGTGGGACATGTAGCTTATAGGCTAGCACTTCCTCCCACTGTAAAGGCACATAATGTTTTTCATGTTTCCTTATTGAAGAAATGTGTACATGATGCTAATCATATAATTGACTGGTTTGTGATCCAGGTGGAGCCGATGGGAGAATTCCTGCCATAACCCCGATGCATATTAGACATGAAGGAAACCCCAATCAGGAACCGAACCATTGCACAGGTCAAGGTGCAGTGGAAACACTTTGGCCTAGTTGAGGCTACTTGGGAAATGGAGGATGCCATGAGACAGGCATATCCAATTTTGTTTACTGTTGTACATACATGTCATGTTGAAAGATAGAACATCGAGGAAAATGTTCCTTTAAGGAGGAGGGAATTCTAACACATTGTTTCCTCCAATCTGTAAATATAACTATATTGGCCAAGGAACTATGGCAAACCTAAAAGTGTGAATGTTTGATTTGATGGACCTTTGTACAAAAGGTTGATGAATGTAAATTATGTTATTTTAATAGAAAATGGTTACGTGTTGCATGCATGTTGAAAGAGGGGATGTGCTAAGAGAAAACCATGAATGTTATGAAAGGCGGTGGAGGGGACCCAGAATGGTTGTGTTAACCTTCATTGAACCAGTACCATGCTGGAATTAATTGCTCAGATCAGAACAAACCTCTGACCTAAGAATGAATTATAGTTGGGCTGGTAGGTGGGAAGACCTCCTCAAGAGTTAATGAGTGGATGGGGTAGAATGACCATCTGTAAGGCTTCCATACCTGACCACGGACTAGGAATTCGAGCCACATGCAACCTTGCTGAGAAAGGAAAGAAAGGAAGTGTGGTGGGTAGAGGAAGACTTGCGGGAAAAATGTAGAGACGAGAGTGGAAACTCTCAAGTATGAGGAAGGACTGAAATAGGAACAGTGAGTTCTAATCACAGAAAATAGATATTGAGCCAGGAGAAGGAGAGTAACCTTCATCCTTATCTATTTCTATATTGGGAGAAGGAGAGTAACCTTCGTCCCTAACTTCCGTTGAGCTGGAAGTAAGAGATTGAATCTCAAAGCATCATGGCTTAAGCTCGGGGGTGGCAAGTGATAAATCCATTGGAAGTGACTGAGCCTATGGTTGGGTGGAAATGAGTACCCCTTTCAGCAATCGCAGCACACTCTATGGTTCTGATAAGTGTTTCCTTGCCTTATGCTTTGAACTGTGAATAATGGATGCATGCGAGTATTTACATGTCTATAAAGGGTTCTTTCTCTGCATTAAATGACTAATTTATGAGTATGTGTTCGTTCCCTTGAGAACCTATATTTCTTCTTGAATTTCCATACGCCCCAATTTAATCACTTGAAAGTGCTTTCCCCGGGAATTTACATCTCATTCCAGAGTCGGAGAAATCCTTTGGGCATAGCTACCATTTTGGTAACCTCACAAGTTACTTTTCCTTGATTCAAAGCTTAAAGCTCTGCGAGTTGGGAAGGTGTTCCCTTCAGACTAGTAGTCTGGGAGACTCTGAACGTGTGCCTATTCCCTTAACCAAAAACCCGACTAAGAGCAGGGATTATAGCCCAAGCGTTATATGAATATCCATGTGACCTAGGTCTAGGAACCTTGGAGCTTGAGGCTCTGAGATGTTAAATTGCACAATAGTCAAGTTGAACCTCGCAATTGTTATTGATCGTCGATCTATGAATGGAGATCGAGGGTGGGGAATCACTATGGAGCACAAAGGTGGAAATAGAGGATGCACTAGTTCGTAGCCCGCAATTCACCCTTGTCATTGATCTCAACAGGATGGAATATCAATGATCCCAGCTAGACTAGAATCGAGCGAGAAAATTCCAGATTGCAGAGGTCGAACACTCTGGTAAAGAGTACGCATGTTGGGGCCCTGCAATTTCTGTGAACCATCGATCATCGTCGACCTTCGATCTAAGTTTTGCACAATCCTTGAAACGCAAGGAGCATGTGGGACTATGAAATATTCAAGGGGATCAAGCTCAAAATTGATAGTGCGTTCAGGAGTGCAGACGAAATCCAGGATACAGGCCCGTAGGAGAAGCAAAGGTCGAATCCTTTGAGTACTGATAAATCTTCTAAGTTGGAAGAAATCAGAAGCTCAGGAAGAAGAGTGACAATGACCTTTGGATCACAGTTCAAAGGATCAATAGTCATCTGATCAGAGTAAGGTGAACGATCCTTAGCACTTTGCACATGTAGGAGAGAGAACCTACCAAAGTTCTGAAGTCCCAAAGTAGTTTGGGACCGTCCATTGTCAAGGACGACAAGTGGCGAAATATCCATAACTCTGAAAGTTTGTGGACAAAGAGGAGGTGAAATAGCCGAAGTAGGATCCTGACCATTGATCACCAAGAGATATGTGTCAGCAGATCAGTAGCTTCAGGAAATCTATTCGAGGGTTTTCAGTTGAGATTTGAAACACCTGAAGCCTGAATAGCCGAAGTGTCGAGAGTCGTCAATCTGTGAGGGGACACTTGTCAACAGATCATGAGTTCCGAGTAAATTGTATTGGAATTTATTAGTTGAGAATTGAAATTTTTGAAGCCCAGAGAGCTGAAAATATGAAGTAAATATCAATCGTCCGATCAGCTGAAGTGAATCAGAATCATCAGATCATCCAAAGTAATTCATAGTCATCAGATCAAGAGGAGACGTGGCGTGAATCTGTGGACTCCGGGCAAAGTCCCGAAGTAATTCATAGCCATCATATCAAGAGGATACGTGGCATGAATTTGTGGACTCCGGGTAAAGTCCCAAAGTAATTTATAGTCGTCAGATCAAGAGGAGACGTGGTGTGAATTTGTGGACTCTAGGTAAAGTCTCGAAGTAACTTGTAGATGTCAAATCAAGAGGAGACGTGGCGTGAATATTTGGACTCTGGGTAAAGACCCAAAGTAATACTTGATTGTCAGATCAAGTGGACACATGTCAGTGGATTATAGCCTTCAAATAAAATCCATTGGGAAAAAGGGTGAAGTTTGAGATTTGAGATCTCAGAAATCCGGAGACCCGAAGGAGATCTCGATCGTTGATTGAGAGGAGGGCCATAGGACTGTTGATCAGTTGAAAGGTCAAACACCTGAAGTAGAAGTAGGGTCATTGATTCAGGAGGATAGGTGTTTGCAGATCGTCAATTCCATAATATTGATGTACGTAGGAAAGAAAGGTTTGAGATTTAAAAGTCTGAAGTCTGGAATCATGAAGGAGATCTCATCCATTGATTTAGGAGGGACAGATATGGTCCATGGATTTGAAAAGGGAAGATCTGAATCATCAGTTCAGATAGTACCGTCAAGATCAGGAGATCGATGGTCCTGTAGCATTACAGGGATCGAAGGTGCACAAACTTTGAAAAGTTGATGGCGGGCCACAATCCAAACCTCGATTTTGGAGAAAGGACACATGGAGGCTCGAGGAGAATTGCGGGCCGAAAAGTAGTTTGGTTTCAAACCACCTGTGGCCATGCCCGCAATTGTGTGTTGGCATGAGGTCATCGTCCAAGTTCACATCCAAGGAAGGGCTCAGAGAAAAGGGGCTAAATCCAACTCTGAGACTTCATTGAAGCACGGAGGAGAAGGTCACAGATATCATAAGACCTGCACCAGAAGCCGTAAGGGCCTGTGTTTGATTAAGAAGTGAGACTATCAAGGTCTCAAAGTATTGTTTGACTTAGAGAATCAGAGAACCTTGACCGAAGGGTTGTCCTAAGTTTCAAACTTCCCAAATTAGGAATCATAGAGGGAAAGGATCTGTTCCTGTAAGGAGGACAAAAAAAATTTATTTTCCCCCCATCGTGGGTGTGTTACATTCCTTGAGAGACTCTTTTTTATTTCTGAGTTTTTTCAGTTCACTTAGAGCATAGATTAGTTCACCTTCAAGATTAACCTCTCCTTCCTCATCAGGGTCTTCATGTTTTGAGGTATCTTCAGAGAATTCATTGATTTCCATGAATAAAACATCTTTATGTGTTGTTTTCTTCTTCATCGGAGGAGATGTCTTCATCATTGGCATACATTTTTTTCTTTTTCTTGTAATTATTCCTTTTCTCTTCATTTTTGTCACTTATATAGTGATATTTGTTTTTATTAAAATTAGATTCCCTTTTGTAAGGACACTTAGCAACAAAATGTCCTACTCTACCACAATCAAAGCACTTTAAAGGGAGCTTACCTTTGTATTTTCCAATTCCTTTCTTGAGCCTCCTAGTGAAGTTTGTTTCATCTGCATCTTTCTTCGTCAGAGGAGTCATATGTTTGGTAGCCTTTTGAGCTTTTCCCTTTTGATTCTTTGAATGCTACCTCATGCTTTGATAGATTTTCCTGCACAGTTCTCATTTCATAGGCCATAAGGATTCCATGTAATTCATTCATTGTTAGACTATCTAAATCCTTCATTTCTTCAATGGCAGATATCTCGGGGTCAAATCTTGATGGAAGTGTCCTAAGAACCTTTTGTACAACAAATTTTTCATATATTGTTTCACCCATTCCTTTGATAGTGGTAATAATCTCATTCACACTAAGAATGTAGGTTGCTATATCTTTATCTTCTCTCATCTTTATATTTTCAAATCGTCCCCTAGGAGTTTGTAGTTTTTCCTTCTTGATTTTATCATTCCCTTCATATGTATTATGCAACTTGTCCTAGATTTCCTTTTTTGATCCACAATGCATGAATTTATTAAATGATGATCTTGCTAATTCATACAGGATAGAATTCATGGATTTGGAGTTATTTTCATTGAGCTTCTTAATAGTTAAATCATATAGTTGACTTGCAGGGGAAGTGTAGCCATTTTTTACTGATTGTCAGACATCATATCCCAATGACTGCAGATATACTTTGATTTGGATGCTCTAGAAGGCATAATCTAATCCATCAAAGAATGAAGACTTGGTTTTGGAATATCTTTCATGGTTTCCCATGTGTACCATAGGGAACTAGCTTCCAGTAGTTAGACAGTTTCTAAAGGAACCTGCTCTGATACCAATTGTTGGAATATTTAGCAATACTAATAGGGGGTAAATCAATATTGCACCATTTTAACAATTTTAAAACTCTTTTTAACTTTCACTAATCATCCCAAATATTATAATTAACAATGTAGAGAACTAATAATGTCAACATATTCACAGTACACAGATATTTTACGTGGAACCCAAATGGGAGAAAACAACAAAATAATTATTTTATAAAATTGTGTAGGAACCAACCTACAATTACAATGTTTGCAGGAACCAACCTGCAGGAAACACCAATATCCTCTCCTGAGCACCAACTCAGAAACAATATTTGCAAGCACCAACCTACAGGAGACACTAATCCCCTTAGTTGAGCACCAGCTCAACAATGCTTGTAGAAACCAACCTGAAAAAGACACCGATCTCCTCAAATTTTCAACAATTTTATAATATCTCTTTCCTTCCTTCACCTATACAAATCTGTTTCGTTGTCTTAATTGTCACAACACTTTCCATCAGTTCACAATCTGCATGATTTTAGAAGTTCCTTTGACCTTGCACCTCCAAACCACCCTTAGGCATTCACATCCTTCCTCCTTTCATTTTTACGCAACTTGAGAACCTCCGAGCCTCAGCCTTTTCACTCTTTCATACTCGAACCTCAAAGCATCTTAATCTCTTCCACCATTCACACACACATCCTCGCTCATACTTATGCATTTCTTCAAGACAAATTGGGAAATTTATACACTCCACACTTTCATGGATTTGTCCACATAAAAAGAAATCAAGGGGTCGGCTCCAGATCTCTCATTTCTCCATTAAATCGAGCTTCAAAAAATACTTCAAAATTGGAACAAGCCCCCTTGGTTTCATGTTTGATATGCTCATATATCACATAGTACAACTTCGACACTCAGCAGTCATCGGATATGTTCCTTGATTCAATATTGTCTATTGATTTACTTATTGGCCACTAGAACACTCAACATACCCTTGAAACTCAGCAACCATCCGATCATGATCTTGAACAAATCGTGATCGTTGATATTTTTTATGCCCATCAAAAAATACAACAAAATCCTCATTGCTCAACAATCATCTGATTTCCCCTTAGATTAGATCTCAACCGTCGATATGACCATTTGATGGTTCATTGCATAACTGAGAGGTCGAGACCACCAGGATACTATCCTACTGGGCTCCGGGGCCATTAAATTTGAACCCACGAATCTTATTCATGATACGTTATGATACCAGGCTCACCAGGCCATCAGCCTGTCAGGCCTATCAACTCCTCGAGTCCCCAAGCTATCGGCCCTCAAGCCTTCTCCTAAGTGCCATTAGCTTCATCCTTGATCCAATATATTTGGCACTGAGATTGCCAGGACATCGGTGATTCGGGCCCCCAGGCTCTTCATTCATACATCATTAACCTTTTACCATGGTTCAATCTTCAATATGACGTGGCACAAATGTGTTCCCTGACACATGGACTGCAATGTGGCTAATGGATGATGTGGCATCGACATAACTTTGATGTCATCACTTCCTCTAAATATGTTATGTCACTATGGAACTTTGACACATGTCTTTGTCCTAGATGCTTACGTGGCATATGTCATGGTGTTGGCGTAGCATTGCCACCGGGTGGTTCGCCCACTGGCCCATCGGGCACTTCAACATTACACCTTCACCATTATTCTGATCTGGTTATGGAATTGTGTCTTCCATGTTCCATCCATCTGGACCATCATCCTATCAAGAGATCAAGCCACCAGAGCACTAGGCCTCTGGAACTTCTAACATTGCACATCACCATCTACCCAGATCCAACATGGAACCTTGTCGCTCCATGTTTCTTCCACCGGCTTATCGGGCCATCATCCCCCCAAAAATACCATGCAATAGGTTTGCAACTTTCATGTGATGTTCGATATGGAAATATGCATTGGGCCCCTCAACATTTTATCTTGGTCATTGATCTCTGACAATCATCGGTTAGGATTTAATATGCTAAAAGTTAACCCTTCACACACAGTTCTATGGCTTGCCCACTTGCATTCAAAATTCATAGAAACGCCTTTTCATTATAAACCTTTGAACTCAATTCTTGTTATCCATGTGGGATAATGGATTTTCTTCATTTGAACCATCAAGATCTCATTCATACCGCCCATACTATTTTATGCATCCTCTGTGCTCTCAAATTTTATCTCTCATTGTTCAACATGTGTTCTAACTTGAGATGCACACACTTCGTCAAGAAATCCTCGTCAAGCTTAAATGTGATCCTTCCAGGCCTGTCATGGCCTCTTTACAACCAAGTGAAATATTTCATAGAAACTCAATAGTGCATAGGGATGTCCTATGTTTCCTTTTTATGTCTATGGATTCATGTTACTAGTTCAGGTTGAATCCTTGGACTTGTCATTTGTAGGATCATTTTTATAGCTTCCAAATAGATTGTTCACAATCTACCTGCCTTAATCTTCACAGGGAGTCACTCATCAACAGTCACATCAATGAAAATTAAATATGCAGAAGCTTATCACCTTTCCCCCTACCTATGATATCAATGATTGTGTACATTTGACATCAATGATAACACAATCCAACACATAATACATTCCTTGCTAAGATGGAGTGTTTATATTTGTAGTATCGAGAAGGTACTTCCACACAGGTCTAAGTGTTTATATGTGTGGAAGTTGGCCAAAGCCTTCTACCCTGACACTTTACTTTAAATAAAGGAATTATTAAAGTAAAGCTCTTTTATTAATTAGTTGATTTTATTTAATGAAATGTTAAAGTTATTAGGATTGGTGAATTAAACTTAGCCATTGATCTCAAGTGAGGTGAGATTTAATTTCAATCACCAATCACTTTGGAGATTAGGGTTAGGTCATAACTCAATATTATAAAAGAAAGGCTAGGGTAAAGGAGGAAGGTTAGTTGTTTTGACATAGAGAACATAGAAGGAATTTTGCTCAAGGAGGTCTCAAATAGGTGGATAATAAACTTCATCTAGAGATCAGTATAGGTCAAGGGCAAGAGATAACATGGGTAATTGCAAGGAGTTCCAACATATTAGAGCCACAACTATAGGGGCACTCTGTACATAGTTGTCCATATAGTCTTTATGCGTGTGTACACAGGTTTCAATGGAGACAGGTGTGTATACACGGGTTAGCTTAATTAAAGGCATGTACATCTGGAAAAGCATGAAAGTTCGAGGTCATACAGTAGACCAGGAGTTGCTAGGTTTTGCAGGTGTTGTCTAAATTTTTCTATATCTTCTCTATGGGAAATTTTCCCAGTAAGGGATCCCTTGTAAGCTTTGAAGTTATTTGAATGATAATCTTAGTTGATGGGAAAATATATATTTTTGTATTGTGTATGACATTTGGTTTATAGTATTGATTCCACTATTTATTTGAGTTGATTATTTCCGCAAGTATATTTGATTTTGTGAGCTGCTAATTTATTTACAACAAGGAAATCACTAGATAACAAGATACCTAGGTGTTGGGATTAGAAAATAAACAAGAAGAAGATCAAGAATTGGAACCATCACAATATCTAGAGCTAGAAGAGGCTACTCCAACGATATTTTGTCATGCATTGGCCAGCATTAGTACTCTGCAAACCCCTAATTAAGAAGGATATATCAAAAGGAAAAAGGTAACAGTGTTGATTGATTATGGTAGTACCCATAACTTCATCAATTACAAATTAGCAAAAAATCTCAATTGCTTTGTATATCCAGCACCATAGTTTCAAGTAATCATTGCAGGTGGAGGTACCATAAATTGTTTTGCGTAGTGCCATAGCATTAATCTCAATATGGGGGACTATTTATTGGATAGTCCCATGATTGCCATCAAAATTAGTGGTGTAGATGTTGTATTAGGGGTCCAATGGTTACAATCATTGGGAACATTGACCCTTAATTTTCAAGATCTTTTCATGATATTTTGCTCATAAGGCAAGGAAATTGAGCTTAGAGGTATCCATGGGAAACCCTCAAAAGTGTTAATATTTAATAATATGACAAAATTACTCAGAAAGGGACACCATGGTGTAATTGCACAAGTGTGCTCACTAGATGTTCAAACATCTATAGCCTCTAATCCAATGGATCTCCAAAAAGTTATCAACAATCATTCCAAGATATTTGGAGAGATCTCTAAGGGTCTTCCACCAGCTCAAGATCATGCCCATGTTATTCATCTATGATTAGGAAGTGTGCATCCAGTCTTCCATGTTTCTTTCTTAAAGAAGATAATGACTAACAAGATCCCAGTGCAAACTATTTTACAAGAGATTAATGGAGAAGGGAAAATCATACTAGAAACAAAAACAATCCTTGAAATATGGATTAAGAAGTTGTGAAATCAAGCAATTACTTAGTACCTCGTCAAATGAAAGAACCTACTAGTGGAAGAAGTGACATGGGAATATGATTTCTTCATGTAGACACACCCACGGTTGTAAGGTGTTGAGAACAACACGTGTTTGAAGGGGAGAGGAATATTCAGCCCTAGAAAAATCCCCATACAAAGTGTCATGTTATGTATAAAACCCCTTATTAATCCCTAGATATTGAACCCTTCATTGTACCCTTCCATTATAATTGTACCATTTTTCTCCTATATATATACCAAGGAGACCTAGTCTTAGGATCATCTTATCTCATCTCATATTGTATTTTCAATTAAATCTATTGTAAACGGAGGTTTCCCCCTCAAAGTGGACTGTATTCATTGATTTTTTGTCATTTTTAAGGCGTTGGATCGTAACAAAGAATTAGAGAATAAAAGAAAATTAAGATACTACAAGGAGGTGGTCAACCCTAATTTAGAGGATCAAAAGTGCCTCTCAGTTTTGACAAGTTCAAAGAAGAAAATCAACATTGCTAAAATAAGAACAAACTCTCACGAGCTACATAGTGAAACTAGGCATTGGACAATTCCCAAAACACCATGGGATGAAAGAATATGTCATCTTTGTGACACTAAGAGGGTTGAATATGAAAACCACTTCCTCTTATATTTCCCTACCTAATCCCAAATTAGATCCCAATTTAAAAGTATTTCCCACAATACAGACCTTCCTAACCTCCTAAGTCATCAAAACTATGGTGATCTTGTAACGATTCTCTCAATGTTTTCTTAGCACGGAAATACAATTTTAAAGAAATTGAAGTAATTCCATGCCTTCTTAAGGTCTAATAGACCAATTTGTCTTAATAGATGTTAATCGTCATCATAATCATCATTAATAAAGTATTATTAATAAATATTAAAATATTGTAATATTAAAGTAGTATAATAGTATTAGGTTAGTAACCCGAAAGTATAATATGTAACGATAATAAAATAGGTAATACTATAATAATAATAATGGTAAGGAATATTAATAATAAAGAGCAAATAATGAACCATAAATGCAAAATAAATGTTAGTTTAACTACTATTAAAAAGCATAATATTATCACAGAACTAAGGTATTAGTAAAATTAACACTAGGTTATATAAAACCTTAAGAGTTATTAAAGTATAAATATTAAATTATTATAAAACATATTAATATTATAGTACTAAAGTATTTTTAAAATATTATTAATACTACGTTAATACTGTAAAAAGCACATGTTAATATCATAGCACTAAATTATTAATAAGTATTTTTAATAGAACCTTAAAATGTTACTAAATATTAAAATACGATAATAGTATTAGGTCATTAACGCAAAAGTATTAATAAAGTATTTTTAATACTAGGTTATATAGAACCTTAAAATGTTACTAAATATTAAAATACTTTATTAATATTATAGTATTAAATTATTTTTAAAATATTATTAATACTAGGTTAATACTAAAGCACAGGTTAATATCATAGCACTAAAGTATTAATAAAGTATTTTTAATACTAGGTTATATAGAACCTTAAAATGTTACTAAATATTAAAATAATATAATATATTAGGTCATTAACGCTAAAGTATCAATACAGTATTTTCAATATTAGGTTATATAGAACCTTAAAATATTACTTAATATTAAAATACTAGTATTAGGTCATTAATGCTAAAGTATAACAAGTCATAAATAATAATAATAATATTAATATTAATATTAAGGTATTATTAATACTAGGTTATATAAAATCTTAGAATGATTTTAAAGTATATATAAATATTAAAATACTATAATAGTATTAGGTAATAAAAATAATAATAATGGACATTAATAATAGAGAAATAATACAATCATATAAATGTACTGTGAGCAAAATCAACAATTGATAATATTGCTCCTTTTGAAGATATTCATATCCGATGAAGCGAGACGGAATGTCAATGCAGCTAGGGCCTAAACCTTAGCCGCCTCCGCTCTGGTTTTTCGATTGCAGGGGCGTGGATCTTCGTCTATAGTAGTCGATCAGGGTTCCCCTTGGCATACAGGGCCACGGACCGGCTGTTTTCAAAGCACCCCTCCTGCGTTTCGCCTGCGTTTTCCTAAGTTTTGCATGTGTTTTGGAGCAGTGATCTTGGCTTGCCTCTGTGACTTGCTCCGTCTTCTTGTTTGTTGGTGGTTGTCGCCCTGCTACGATGGCCCCAGATCCGATTGCCAAGATGGAAAAAGATCTGGAAGCATTCAAAGCGTTAGTCCGTTCGGCAGGACCTAAATCCAAGCCTTCTCTCTCGTCTAAGTTTGTTAAGAAGATGGAGGAGATCCCTTCTCTGGAGCTATCTCCAGAGGAGCCTTGCAATCTTGCCCTCCTTCTAGCAGAAAAGGCCCTCATCGGAAAGTTTACGGGGTTATGGCCTAGCCCCAAAACGGTGGAGGCATGGATGGATGATCGTTGGAAGTCGCTGATACAAGGAAACGTTTCTCTGTGCGCAGTAGGCAGGGGTTTTGTTTGTCTTTAGTTTCTCGAGGAAAGAGGATCGTGATCTAGTTTTCAGATCTGGACCCTATTTCATGGGGTCGAGAGGGCTGTTCTTCGCACCCTGGACTCTTGACTTCAATCCCGGAGCCGAGATCACCGCAGCCCCTGTTTGGGTTAGGCTACCTCATCTTCCCTTGCATCTCTGGGGGAAAAGTTCCCTGGAGGCCATTGGAAATAAGCTTGGGCGTTTCCTGGACAGTGTGGAGCCGGAAGGGGATCAGTTTACCTACGCTCGTATTTGTGTTGAGGTTAACCTCGAGAAATGACTTCCGGAAGCCATTAAGCTCTCCCTAGGGGAATGGTGACATATCCAAGAGCTGGACTACGAGTAGATTCCTTTTAAGTGCCTCTGGTGCCATGCTTACGGTCATTTCGCAAAAAGCTGCCCCAAATCCTCTGAGGAGCCGGGACCAGTCAAAGAAGATGATTTTCAGCCTGTATCTAACCAATGAAGGCAGCCAAGGAGAAATGATCCACTAGCCCAGGCTCCGAAGGCCATTCATTCAGCAGAGGCAACTCTAGAAAATAAAAACAGCTTTGATGCGCTGAAGGAAGATGAAGCCCTAGATCTAGAAGCAACAGCAGTTAAGGAAGATCCTCCAGCAGATGAAAGCCTTCTGGATTCCACCCCCCCAGATTCAGTAGTAGCGAGAGAAATTCGGGCTTCAGATCTGGAACCCTCTGCCCCTGCAGGTCTAGTTGTTTCAGTCCCCTCTAGAGGCTCTGTGGAAACTTTTGAACCTGAAGACAATTCAGTTCCTTCTTCACCCCTTACCCGAGGGCGAAGGACCAACAAAGCGCGCAGAGAAAAGGAGGCGGCCTCCAACATTTCTTTAGGTTCTCAGAAAAAGATGGATCCCTACATTAAGGGGAAAATTTCATCCCCCTCGGTTTAATGCTTTGCTTCTATCTTCTACTATGCTCACAGTTTGTGAGAATTTACTCATGTATGCATTTTTTGTCATTTTCTTGAATTAGCTCTAGAAGCAGATGGGATTGGTCTCCCAAGACATTCACAAGAAGGTTGGCAGCACTGTTAGAGGTCACCAACCTCCTTCAGATTTGTAACTTTATGATTTTGGCTTGCCAGAATGCTGCTTAATGCAACCTAACCGTTCTTGTCAAAAAAAAAAAATGTACTGTAAATATTCTGGTCTTAGAAAGAATATCAAGGCTTTGTGTATGGCCCTTTTGAGATATTTGAGAAGGTGGGAGATAATCCCTACAGACTTAGTTCACCCTCATACATGTGCATTTACTTAGTAGTGAATGTGGAAAATCTCAAACTCTATGAGGCTTCCATGTTATATCAAGAGGAGCAGGTCCTACCTTCCATATAAGACTTAGCTCCAAATGCTCAAGCAGAGTTGGCAGAGGACATAGTTTTGCAGAAGAGGCCCAATAACTACAAGACAAGGACAACATGACCTTTGTCAAATTTGATTGAAAGGACAACTTCCAAGAAAAGCAAAGTGGTACTCTAGGGAGAAGGTAGAATAAAACTTTCCTCGCCTCATTAAGTAAATCTTTTGGGGACCAAAATCCTCGCTAAATGGGGAGGTATGATCCAAATTGGATCATTATATTATTTGTCATCTATCTCGATGCTTTATGGGTGAAAAAAATCGAGGAATCAGATTGTATATTCATTTTAGCGGTTGGTCCCAATTTTGAAATTTGGGTCCTGTTGACGGGTCTAAATTTTCGTGAGAACAGTAAGGGCTTACCCCGGTAAGAAGCCCCAATTAGACCTCTCATTGTTTGGAATGGAGAACCAATCTGGATTCTAGCCCGACATCCATTACTGGTTTGGTTCTACCGGTTGCGGCCCGGACCACAAATGAGGATGTGATGGGTGATTGTGCAAATGGAAGATGTAGATGAAGACTATCTAAATGCAAACCTAATCTAATTATATTCTACCATATCCTAGCTAGGAGTGAATTAACATAAGTGAATGAGTTGTGGAATGAAACTAACTCTACCAATAGCTTCACCTAGATAGATGAAATGAAGAAATAAAGTCAGATAACACATGCACATGAATATATAACCAGAATAGTCTAAGTCACTATATCACATACAATAGCAGCTCATTTGCTCAGGACATGTAATACAAGAAAGAATGACAAAACTACAAGAAGAAATATATTGCATCAGAATAGTCCATAAACAAACATGCACTTACAGCCCATGTGAATAGCATACATCTTCCTTGAAATAGTTCGCAGCAAAAAAAGCCACACATGCAAGTTCTTGTCTTTGTGAAAATTTGGCCCTGAGGGGTTCTTTGTATTAACAGTTTCAGCAATAGTACATGAAAACTCTAAGGATAGATCTCCAATTTTAGTTGACATTGTATTCCCAAAGTAGTTCAAAAGTGTACAATGTTTGAAGAGCCAAAATCCCCTTCTTTCGGTTCTATTCTAATATTTATTTAAGTTCAATAATACCTTTGGCCTTTTTTCTCCCTCGGTGACCTTTCATCTTCCAACGTTTGTCCTCATCCTCTTTGTGATGATGAGTAACAATAACAATGGTTACATTTCAAATTTGTCTCCTAGCGTTGGTGGGTCGTCGTGGATTTCGTCCATATGTGCCTTGCGCATCGTGAAGATTGGCCTTAGGTATGGGGGCATCTTCGTCGTAGGGTTCAGAATTTGTGTTTAGTAGTTCAAGCTTCGTTCCTCTCACTACTTTCCACTGCTAGAACAATTGACATCATTTTACCGTTCTATTTTCTTTGCTTGTAGATTGCATTGCAAGAGTGTGTCTCCCTCTTGGCATGGGTACCTAACATTGTTCAATATACAGTAGATGAGAGTAAATACAAATAAGCCATCAAGACTAATCATTATAATTCATATGAATGGGGCATCAAATAATTGAATTATCATTTATAAACTTCCCTAAGTTTGATTCATGGTTCCTCTGCTCACGGTCGAGTTATGGTGTTCTTCAAGGTTGTCAACAAGGTGTCAGATCTTAATCAAAAAATAAGTATACAATATGTGAGGAATTTATCAAATCATATAACTAGCAAGTTGTATATCTCTAAGAGACCTTTCCAACGGTATAAATAACTTTCAAAACAGACACCCAAGTCAAACATTATGGCCATTTTATGAAAGAAAGGTTTTCATGTTTTGGAGGAGTTAATACTAACTCCTTCGATTTGTTCAAATTAGGTAGTACTAACTCCTCCAAACTGTAATAACTATACAATTAATGAGGAATTTCTCAAATCATATAACTAGAAAGTTATAGAGCTCAGAAAAACCTTTCCAACGGTATAAATAACATGCAAAATAGACACCCAAGTCAAACGTTATGGTCGATTTACGAGAAACATATTTTTTAGTTTCGGAGGAGTTAGTACTAACTCGTTTTGGAGGAGTTAGTACTAACTCGTTTCAGAGGAGTTAGTACTAACTCCTCCAACTTGCCATTGGAGGCATTAATACTAAATCCTCTGACTTGTATCGGATTGTTTTGAACAAACTCATATGATATGTATCAGAGGAGTTTGTTCTATCTTTTGAATCACTTCGAAGGATTCAAAGGGAACTTCTCCTTCCAGGGAAAGAAAAATTGGAAAAAATTCCAAGTGTCAAACTGGCAAGAGACAATGAGAACTTGAATTTGAAAGCCCATAAATTCCTCATACGATGCCTAATTGAGGTGTCATTTTTTTCAACGCAGAGAACACAGAGAGACGTTTATATCAAGATAATTGAACATGTTGTTTCATCATTTAAGTGGATCCATGTATAATGATGGCCACGACTATCGAGGATTTTGTTAGCGTTGATTAAATTGTTGGGTTGAAAAACAATTTACAAAGGTAACCTACAAACCAATTTTAAGACTGGAAACTAGCATTTCCAATCTAGAGAGGGCTCTCTCTGAGACTTGATCTCTGATAGACAGGTTGCTTTTCTTGATGGATAGATTTTAAACTTAAAGGTAAATTTTAACAGGTCTGTTGACAAAAGATAGTGTTTCTAGGGCTATGGAGTCAACCCATGAAAACAAAGAAACAATGCTTGGTAGGTAGATCTCCTTAGACGAAAAAAGGCTAAACAAGGTGATGTAAAAGTTGTCTTTTCTTGGTCATATGGATGTACCATAATATGGTTGTAACCAGAAAATCCATCAACCATTGATATCTTCTGAGATCCCACCACTTTATGCATGATATAATCCATCTTGGGAAGTGGATAATTGTCTTTGAGAGACACCATGTTTAGATTACAAAATTCTACACATAATCTTATCTCACCTCTTTTCTTCTTGACAGGCATTAGGTTAATCACCCATTTGGAAAATCTTAAGGACGCAATAATTTTGGCATCAAACATTTTCCTTACCTCATTTTCAATCAATGGGAATAGAAGAGGGTTTATTCTTCTCAACTTCTACTTGAAGGGTTTATGATCATCCTTGATGGGAATTACATGTTGAATTACATTAGTATCATACACCTTCAAATATTCATAACTCCATGCAAAGACATCGAGGAAATCCTTCATAAGATTGATATACCTCTTTTTAATTTTGGACTAAGCATTTTTTACATTTTGATGATCTTGGGATCCACCTGAGTCCCAATGTTGCAATCTTCTATATCCTCATCATTTGCAGTGATTTTAGGATTTTTGTCTACATCATTATTGTCAAAAAAATTCTCCAAGGGGACCAAGCCTTTAGGAATAATGTTATTTTTGAGTTGAACTATATCTCTTCGAGCAATATGATTCTAAAAAAGGTCATTTTTTAACACATCTGCATCTTCATTCTCTTCACAAAAGCACTCATCATCAATATTTAAATTAGAAAATTCATCACTCGTCTAAAGGAATCTTTCTACATGTTTGTCATCTTCAAATATTTGCCAATATTTAATGTTATCAGGGACTTTTGGCCTATGTTTGACCTCGATTTCATACCTTTTATTAAGAAAAATTGGAATTTTTAAAACCGAAGCTGAAGTAGCCAAAGCATCTACAATTTGATTTTGCCCCCTAGGAATCACTGATAAATTGTATTATGAAAACTCTTCAAGAAGATCAATCACTAAATTCTTGTATGCTCTCAATTTAGAATGTTTGGACTGATATATACTCTTTACCTGGTTGATAACAAGCTTAGAATATCCATGAACAACTATCCTCCTAGCACCAACTCTTTTAAAGTCTTCAATTCCAAAATCAACGCTTCATATCCTGCCATATTATTGGTACATTCAAAAGCAAGATTATAAGAATAGATTTTTGTACCTATCTTGGGAGGATTAATCCACACACCATCTCCTTCTCCTTCCCTGATAGCAGCTCCATCAAAGCTTGTATTCCACATTTCATATTATGCATTGTTTTGTTGATTTGGTTTCGGATTTAATAGCTATGACAGTTGTTGGCTTCCCTTCTTCAAATCTCAAGTCATTATAGAAAATAGAGTAACCAACCTCAGTATTAGCAGAGTAAATGGGATGATTATTTGGTTGAGTTTTTCTACTCACCATGTACTTGAGAATCACTTCTCTATACAACCTCCTTTCTTGGCCGAAAACAGGGATAGTAGCATGTGGCATATCCATTTGCAAAGTTCCCTTTAACTTTGCAGCCCAAGATCTAGATAACAGCATGCCAAATTTAGGATGGATGTCAGCAACCACCACATCCATGATCAAATGTTTTGAGGGAATTTGAGACAATGATACAACCAGGTCTTTGATTAAACCCAAACATTCCACCTTCCTTGAATCAAAAGAGAATAGATATTTATAAGGTCTTGTAATATCAAGTCCCAACTCATCCATCATGACCTTGGGCATCAAATTATGTGATGCTCCTGAATATAACATGGCATTATGTAAGGCTATGTCATGGATTTTAAGACTGGCATTAAAAGGAGGAACATCATCAACATCGCCACTCTCCTCCACACATGGGTCAAACAAGATAGCAGGGTGATCATCTTGTACATTCAAGGTGTCAGGGGCTTCTTCCATTTTTAGCATTTTAATGATCTAATTTCTATATTCTCCATTCTTAATCAACTCATTAAATGGAACACAAATTTTGATTTTAGCCATCTCACTTTCAAAATTAAAAGGAGATGGAGCCTTTTCTACCTCTTTGACGATTGCTTCCTTTCTTACCTCGGGTATTTCTTTAGGGGTTCTTCTCTATATTTTAATTTCTCTATTGCATCCTTTGTTGAATTATCTTTCTTCGGTTGGCTTGAAAAAGGTGTATTAATCTGAAGTTCCCTTGTAGGATTTTCCTTTGGGAGATTTATAGACACCTTTTTACTCCTGAGGTTGTATTGTTTATGAAGTTTCATAATAGCATTGTGGTATCCTTTCCTGAACTCTTATGTCTCCAATGAAAACATATCATCATTATTCTGCATAAACTTGTCATTTGCATCCATAAATTGATCATGTTCTTCTTTTGTTAAAAACACATTTGTTTTTGTATCGTCACAGCAATGCATATTGTCTTCAATTGTTGTATCAAAATCCTCATTTTCATAGTTGTTTTGGAAAGGAGGTTTTATTTGTTGATCACCTTGATTTCTTTGATCTCTTTGCCTAATCTGAGGAACTGGAGCTCTTCTGAAATTTTGATTTCTGGGCTGAAAATCAGTTTGATCCCTGGTGGAAGGATTATTTTCCAAGGACATTCTTTCCATGAATCTTTCCATAGTCTTCATCATTGAATCAGATTTCTCATATGATGATTGAGAAGTTGAGGTTTTTGCTTCTCCTTGGACCTTTTTGACATCTCTGTCAGGATTATGTTTGATCTTCCTTGATGCCATCAAATTTACCTCTACTTCAATTGCATCACTCATCATATCATCCAATGTATTGGATCGTCTTTCTCTTAACAGCAAGGCAAAGTCATTGTCAAAGGAATCAACATATCGAAGTTGAGCAGCTCCAGGAGGAGGTTTAACTTCTATAGGAATTGAATTATAGAATTTCATAAATCTGGTTGAAAACTCTTGTACTGTTTCATTTGGTGATCTTTTCATAATATTGTGTTGAGTTAGCAACTGAAGAGGATTCTTTTTATCACCCCACCTTGCAAGAAAAAGTGTTTCAAAAGCTACAAAATTAAGGATACTCGTTGCAGGAAGAGATTTAAATCATTTTCTAACTTCTCCTGAAAGACTTTGTGCGAACAACCTAAGTTTTTCATCCTCATGATCTACTTCCTCTAGATAAACAAAATCATTGAACCAATCCAAGTGTCTTTGGGCTGATGTATTTTCTTCAACATCGAATGACTTGATTCTTTGATTATAATTTTGGGGTAAATCATGCAATTGGGAAGGCAAGGCAAGAGGAGCAAATCTGGCTACCATGGTTCTAAGAGGATTTTGGGCTAACTAGACAGTTTGAGCAGGGACAATATGAATAGGAATAGTCTGAATGGGGACAATGGGAATCAAAGACTGGAATTTCTTCTCATAAAAGATAATTTCATTCAACTTAGATTATGATCTAGATATGAACAAGGTTTGCTCAAATTTTAAATCAAAGTCAAGGTCATCAATACTTTTTAAAACGTCTTTGGGTAATGATAGATTTTTGTCCAGGAAGGAAAATTATTTAATTGTCTTTTCCTTTCTTTTGTGTAAGAGCTTCTCAGGATCAAACACAGATGCAATAGGTTCTGGATCAGGGTTCTTTCTAGTGTAAATTTTCTTAGGACCCAAGATTTCTTATTTACTCAAAACACAAAACTATGCTACTAATATTTTCAAATGAAGTCACCACGGTAATAAAAATTCAGCCAAAAAAAAGTGTTTGATTCACTGTTACCCTCAGGAATCCAATCTAAGCTTTAAGTCGTTCTTCCTAAGGAAAATTTTCAATCTCATCTCTGGCAATGGCACCAACATGTTAACATTGAGTAAATTGTTGGGTTGAAAAACAATCTACAAAGGTAACCTACAAACCAACTTTAAGACTGGAAACTAGCATTTTTAGTCTAGAGAGGGCTCTCTCTAAGACTTTATCTCTGATAGATAGGTTTCTTTTCTTGATGGCTAGATTTTAAACTTCAAGGTAAATTTTAACAAGTGTGCTGACAAAAGATAGTGTTTTTAGGGCTATAGAGTCAACCCCTAAAAACAAATAAACAATGCTTGGTAGGTAGAAATCCTCAGAGGAACAAAGGTTAAACAAGGTGATGAACTTCAGTATTTAATTTGATTATGTAGGGTGAAAGAAGAAAATAAACATACAACAAAATCAAATCACCACAGTGGATGAATTCTAATCTTAGATGGGAAGACAGACAAAATTTAAATTGGTTCAGTTTAGAGCACCACTTAGATGAATTATGGACTTTAAAATTTACCAATTTAAACAAAAGAGAAGTGCAAATGAATATGAATACACAGAAAATACATACAAGGAGAGGTACAAACTTCAGAGCATCACCATTAGAATATTTTTCTTAAGGAACTCGGGACTTCTACATTTGTATTTCTTTAGATTCAGGAATTTACACATAGGATCAAAATATCTATACTTTTGTCCGCGCCCTTTTTTACATCAAAATAGTCCTTATATATAGAAAGTAAAGCTACACTAAGCTACTAGGAATCAAACTACTATCTCCTAAAGTTGTGGATCTGGTTGTTTTCAAAGAGAACAACAACCTTTACAAAAATTGTCAAAAATAGGAAATTCGATCCGACAATCACAAACTATATGGGATGTTGATTACAATCATAAATTATTTAGGAAAATCACAACCATATGGTTTTGATGAAACATTATGCGTATTGTTGGACAACATTTTCACCAATGCGCAATAAATTATGGCTTCTATTGTGAAATTGCTAGCTGTGAAATCTGCACAGTGATTTCGCACAGCGGATCTTCATGTAGAGGTTGCATGCATAAATCCACTTGGATGCAGAGAATGGGATCATCCAATTTGTCTGTAGCTTCTTTTTTCAAAGTCACCTGTAGTTGTAAGGCCCTATTTGTCTTTTCAAATTCTTCATCTGTCTCAACAAAGACGCATTTCTTTTCAATTTTAATTGAGCGTCGGAGAGAGCTGCACATGCATTATCAATAGTTGGTTTTCATTCCTTGAAATGTTCCATGATTCTTTCCTCCGACATCCTCTTTTCCTCCCTAATCTCAATGATTACATATTGGGCCTCTCTGAGCTACTTTTTAATCTAATTTATAATATTTTCTCTTGTTGGTGGTGAGGTACGAGATAACTGACCTACTTGACTCTGTGATGTTGGTGTTTCAATAATTTATTCTACCAGCTGCCTTCTCAATTCTTTGTTTTCTTGATAAAATTGGGCTATGACATGTTAAGCTTGCTTTAGTTGTTGTTTCACTTCCTGAGTATTTGCATTTTCCTCACCTAAATCCACCTGCTTTTCATCAATTCCCTAGTTTTCACATTCAACAACCTCTAGTTGAACTGTGGGTATGGGAAATCTCCTAACAGAGGACCTGGTGCGCGATTTAATGGGAGCTTGGATCTCCTCAGTTTTATCAGTAAATCTTGACCTGCTTCTTTTCTGGGATGTTGGTTGACTAAATGACGAGTCTTCCATTTCTTTCCATTTTCTTCTTCCAGTAACATCTCCCCTTCTTGCCTATGAACTATGAAGTGTTGATTTCTCAATAGATAGAGAAATGTCTCCTTTAGGGTCTCTGGGAATGTTATCCAAAATCAGAAAATAATTCCAGTCCTTGTTCAAATTTCTTAGCTCTTCAACCACCAACATCTTAATTAATGAAAAATGGAATAAGTTGTTCCCTGGCTGATCAGCTTTAGCCTGGACACTGTCTTCCATCATTCCCAGGATTTGACACAAGAAGAAAGGTAAGTTTAAGGGATTTCTCCCTGTGAAATGCATCAGTAATCTGATGCGGTATCGATGCACCTTGTTGAGTCTTCCTTCACAGGTGAAGTATTTCCTGATTATCTTCAAAATTTTCTCAAAAGGTTCCAGGAGATACTCACTTGGAATGTCAGCTCCAACTTTTTGATTTTGATATTCAGGCTTGATGAAATCCATATAACATGAATTGTCTAAAGGCATACCTTTAAACCATTTCTCTCCCTGCAAAGGGATCTCCATCGCAGCTGACATAGTTTCCTATGTTACTTGGAAAGTGATTCCTGCAATTGTTGCACTGACACCAGTGAAATTGTGGGCGAACTGCTCAGTTAGTTGCACATTATATCCTTGAATCCTTTCACAGAAATGCATACATCTGGCTTGTTCAAAAGACACCCTAATCGTAGGGTCTGCATTTATTAACTTTAAATCTTGAGGTTCAAACCTCACAACCCTGCCACTTCTTCCATTCTTTCTTTTTCTTTGGGAAGTTGCCATGGTGTTGGTATATGTTTATTTCAAGCGCAAAGAAATAAATTGTAATACCCTCTTTACACAGCGAATAAGAATGATGAACTTTGCAGAAGGTACAAGAAAAGGTAGCAACAGGAATCTTTGCACGGAAAAGAAATTAGTAGCAGAAAATTTGGCACAATGAGAAATTTGGCACAACAGTAAAGTGCGATGGAAAAATTTGGCGCAGCAAAAAATGCAACGCAACAGCAAACATCAATGGAAAACTTGGCATAGCGAAAATCTCAGTGCAACAGTAGGTAGTTCAGAAGGAAGAAGGTTGAATGTGAGAAGAAACAACTCGTTGCAAATAGCTAGTTTGCAACGAGCTCTAAGAAAACTTTGGAACAATGAAGGAGATGCAGCAAAATCAAAATAGCAGACTTATGTAACGACTAACAACAAATAGTTTTTACACAATGAAGGGCTTCAGAGCTTGCTGAAAAAACTATGGACGACGCACAAATTATGAAAGTGATGGAGAAGCATGAAGGGTGACCTATATTTATGCTTGAATGGATAAGGAATGAAATCATGGAAAAGGACGACAAATCCATAGCGATGAGAATTTCGAAAGAAGGTTAAATATTTGCGCAGCGAACTCATGCAGCGGGTACACTTTTGAAGTGTGCAAAGTACAAATGATGAGAGTGCCATGATTTTTCACTTTTTTGACTTCATGATTAGGTAATGATGCTCATAATATATTTTGTCATGACATTTATCCTAACCACTTGACTCGACTTTGGTGCCTAAATTCTCCATTTTTTGACATGACTGGAGATTTAAGAAGATAAACCCTTACAATTCAAACATGACTAATCCTTACACCCTTTCTCTGACTTTTATCCAAAGTCCTTACTTGATTTTTCAAAAAATCCCTTAGTTTTGTCACAGACCGCATAAACTTTGACACNATGACTGGAGATTTAAGAAGATAAACCCTTACAATTCAAACATGACTAATCCTTACACCCTTTCTCTGACTTTTATCCAAAGTCCTTACTTGATTTTTCAAAAAATCCCTTAGTTTTGTCACAGACCGCATAAACTTTGACACACCAACTACGATTTATTTAGGAAAACTTTTTTTTTTAAAAACTAAGACATGACTCTAAAAATTGGATGAACATATGACTCTAACTATAAAAAAACATGGTGTCAATAGCTTTCTTGGCAAGAAATCCTAGACGGTCGTTTTGGCACTTTCGGACCTTGGATTTTGATTATGTCAGTTACATTGGAATCGTAATAGTGAAAATAATACAATTGGCGACAAGAGAGGGAAACTTTTTAACAGGTATCATGTCGGGAAGAAGAGGTAATCTTTGTTGATATGTAGAGAAATGAAGTGAAAGAGAAGGATGTTGTCAAAATGTGATGCAACAACGTGAATGGAAATGGGTCAGCTAGTGAAAGGTGTGCGCACAATGAAGACCAATGTCAGTGAAATGGAATTAATCATGTAATATTTGTTGATGAGGAATATGTGTGTCCATGAAGTTTGGTGGAAGTGTGATAACGCATCATCCAAGTTCAAAATAAGGTGGATGATGTACTTTCAAGAAAATCAATGTTGTGTCAATGAAAAGGTGGAAGAAGGATGTGTGTTTCAGTACGCTATGTATCATTTCAGAAAGAGGGGACTCACTGAAGTGTGGATCATCGGGTATAAGTGATCTGAGGAGGAACCAGAAGTGGTAAAACAAGGTAGGGTGAGGAGAACCTAGGCATAGTTATTTGCACGAGGGAGAGAGTGACAGGGTTCCAGTTGGAAGAATTAAAGGGGGGGGGGGGGATTTCTTGTTTTGGATAGAGGCTAAGACAAGAAAATTGGGAGGTTGTTGTGTGGGCACACCAAATGGCGACACACTAGATGAAGCTAGAATCTCTACTAGTCTTTCCTAACTGATAAGCAAAAAATATAAAGGGTCATGATATGTACTTTTAAGTTCAAAAAATTCTGGGAATAATGTGTAACAATTACTTGAATGATTCCATCATGGTGGGATCACTAGTGATGTTTTCATATCATCTAGTAGAGCTCATCTATTGTAGATGGAGGATGAATGATGATGAAGTTTATTCCCTTAAATTGGGTTGATGATCTGGGTTGGTATCTCCATCTTGGGGTTGATATAGGTTTGGGATAAATAAAGTTTTTTCACCAAGTGAGTATATATATATCTCACAGGTGTTGATCCACTGTCCGCGAGCATCCATAGCCCTAATGGAGTCACCACGACGTCACAGACCTTTCTCCGCTGCCAGCGAGCATCCATAGCCTCGATGGAGATATCTGCATGTCCCCTAGTCTGGTCAAACTTTCCTTTCCATTCCTTTCCGGCTTATTTAGTGAAAGCTTAGCATTCGGTGGATGGGGAAAGTGATGGTATTTTTAGCCTGATAGGGGATGACTACCATATTTTGAGATTTGTTTGTATATTTACTACACATGGCTACATAGAGATATCTCTTTTTGGTTTTCATCCTTTATACTTTGACCCTTCACCTTTCACGTGAGCAACTACTTAGTGTGTCGATGGTTCCTCCATTACATAGGATCTGCTCACCATCCAATATGAAAGGATGACAGTTGATTAACCACTATGCTCAGTCATGGTTTAATTGTTATTGCAACATCCCCATATAGTTCTGATTCATGTTCAAACAGAGACCCCTAATTCCGCTCATGAGATAGGAAAGAGATGCAAGCTTATCCGTGCATGCTTCCCATGTGAAGGTGTTTCCTGTGAAAAGAAAAATGGAGCTGAGATGTCTATATTCCATGAAACATAATTAGAGTTCATAAGACAACAGAATTGAGGAATCAAACTGCTTTGAAGGGAAAATATGGTGATGAAAGAATAGGAAAAAAAATGATGAATTATGAGAGATGATGCATTCAGGGTTAGAGATGAATTCGGTCCAATTTCTTGTTGCAACTGAAAAATCAAGCCTTTTATATGAATGACGATCAACAATATGCAATTAGGAAATGCAGTTGACTGATAAATAAATTATAGATTTTGTGTTTCCAACAGCTTAGAGGATATTCACACATTTCTACTAGCTAGAAGTTTGCAGCCTCTTGAAACTATCAATCCACGTGAAAGCTAATACGCGTAATAATTCGTTTAGATGGATCTTTTTGCTAGCGTTGGATGAGAATTACACCTCTCATCATTGTTTTATGAAGGCTTCCAATTCATTTGTGCAGTGTTTTTCTTTAGGGTGAAAGGTTTGGTCAGAGCTCCACTTCACTGTCCATCAAGCTCCTTTGCTTTGGCATGTCTATTTCCTTTTCACTTCTTCAAGCTCTAGAACTAATGCTACAGCATGACATGTCCAGTTAACCATAGTTCTAATGTTTCATGGTGTTTTCAAACCTTCTTAAGATGTGTGTCTTTTTTAAATCTTGTCTTTCTTTTGAAATGAATATATCTTTTCATGATCAACTCCGGAGAACCTTTCTGAAAATACTCACCGTAGTAATATGAAAACGACAATCAAAATATGTTTGGGTATTTGATATTTCACCATGAGTATTACCCATTCTAGTTGGTAGGAGATAGATTAGACTTGATCTTGAATGTTGGTTTGTCTATCAGAATTTCTCCTTTCGGGCAACAAATAACTATAGCATTAACAATCACCCATTATTTCTTAGAAAAAGTGTGCTTGAGAGACCTTTTCTTGATCAGTGTTAGTGAGATAAAAGATCATTGTGATTGAATTATCAAAGGGAAACTAAAACTTAATGACTTGTTCCTCGAGTATAAGCATGTCTCCTATCAAGGAGTCACAATCACTTCAATGATTTTGTTCAATAGAAACAATCCTTAGCAATGCTATGAATAATCAATGTAATTTCTTAGATCCAATCTCCATCTTGGCCAAACTGTAAAGCATTCCCCAGCAGATATTCTTCAGCATTTTGGGGTGACCGACTGCCCAACTATCAATGTCTAGGTAAATGTTGCTGAGACAAGTGAATTTTTCAATTGAACTTCTCGAAGAATTCATGCACATGGTTTCCTCATGAAGATGGAGGAAAACCAATATTAAGGCAATATTTTAGTTAGAGGAAAACAAAAAGTATTAAATAAAAAACAAGAAATCTTTGATGAACAGAGACTTGAACTGCAAACTAGACTAATCGTAGCAAGTGATATTTATTGAAGCAATGAAAACAAAACAAAATCTACGCTACAACCGGAAAAGGCATCAACATATAAATTATGAAAGAATAAAGCAAGAGAAAAAAAATATGCTAATCCTATTCCTAACCTAACCTATACTGGCTAAAAGAAGGTTGGGTGTAAGTTTAGTGCCAGTGAAGCCAATCGACCAACTCCAAACCTGTGATCACATATTCATTGAAGGCCAATTGCAGAGAATGAAGTAGTGAGGGTTGAAAAATTGGAAGAATTGATTCAAGCAAGTTTCCATTCAGCAGGTCAAATTTGGCAATGTTATTGTTCATGTGAAATGTGGACGTGTAGGATTCCTCCAACCAAGAATGAACAGTGTCATAAAATTTAAAATGATCGTTATATGACTGTTGGAAGGAAATCAACAACGAGATACATACTTGATGAGGCTTTTGAATGAAAATTTCATGCAACGTACTTTGTAAGGTAGTCTTGGAGTGGGTGGTATTGTTCATCCGAGGGGTAGAAGTAAGACAACAAGCACTTGACATAATTATCAATTGAAAATGGAGTGTCTCATTGTCAATGTAGATCTCCCTAGGTTCAAATATCATGTACTTCGCATGCTGAGAGGAGATGTAATGGTGGATTGTCTGAGGGAAACATTGAGTGAAAGATAGCTCCAAAGCCTCTCTTATGACATCAGTGAAATAATGCGAAGAGTGTTAAAGTATTGGGATAGAATCCCTGAATAAGTGATGTATCTGCTCCTGGGGAGTAACATGTAATTCTAGAGCATATTGAGGTGATAGCATTTCCTGGATTAACTCAATGTTTCTTGTATTTTGTGTGGTGATGAGTTGTTCAGTTGTTGTGATTTGTTCGTAAGGATCAACAAACTTGTGCAGCTCTACATACTTTAGATTTTCAATGATTATCATATGTTCATCAAGGTCATAAATCTCATATTGTTTAGGATCAATGAGTGATAGGTCAATGCTTTCATTCAATTCCAGAACTAGAAATTAATCATCAAAAATAGGGACATCAAAATCAGATTGTGATTCACCATGTTTTGAAAATTTGAATCGCAAAGGATTTTCAAAGCGATGCATTCCAGATGAAGTATTTTTAAGGATGAGGGCTTAGTCGATCAAGGTTGGAAACTCCTCTTGATTTGGTATGTCCTTCAATGTTTCATCGCTAAAGGAGTAATGTGAAGAGTGTATTGTATGATAGACAGATGGTTGCTTGTGTGTGTGATCAACATTGAATAAATTTGTATAAAGGGAATGAAAATATTTATATTATGAAGTTGACGATATTTCTACAGTGAGGGATTCATCAAAAACCACAATATGTTCACGATGTTTTGAAGGGGGATTGTTAAATAATTTACACTTTGAGTCTATGGGGTCCAGGATTACTAATAAAGATTCCACTGCAGTTATGTCGGGGTGTTGGTTGGAGATTATGTCCCCTATATTGTTTTTTGTCAGATCTGAATTTTGTGAATAGGATATGGTTTGATCATTCAGATCGCATTCTTCAGAAATAGAGTCGAGATATGAAAACCAATCGAATATTTCTTGGCCTGATGGTTCATCACTTTCAGGAAATCTATAGCAAATCTGTATGACTCTTCAAAATAAATCATTCTCGGATTCATTCCTTAGCCTATGGATTTTTTGGAGTTCATCAACGAGTTCGTCATAAACATAATTTTCATAAACAGCAATAAACATTTTCATTGTTTCTAGCTATGAATTGATTTTGATGGCAATGTATTAAACCAAGCTTTAATTTGCACTTTGAATGTGAGGATGAATAGTCAGCATGTTTCATTTCCATGAACAATCTTAAGATTTCGTCGAGTGATGTCAAACTGATTGAGATGTGTGAATGCAGAGATATTCCCTTCACCATCGAATTTTGGGTTTGACAAGAGATTGATTGTCTTAACTGGAATGCCCTTAGTAGGTCTCGGAAGACTTAAAGGGTCATCCCATATAGAGGTATGGAAAGGAGCCATGGGCTAGTTAAGAGTTAAATGAAATGACTCCACGTGGGTAGGTTTTTCATCCAACCCTCCTTCTAGGGCCAATTTTTTTTACGGGTCTAAATTCACCCAACAACAATAAGGGGTTACCCCTGTAAGAAGCCCTAATTAGACCTCTCATCATTTGGAATAGGTAACCCATCCGGATTCTAGCCCGGCAGCCATTGCTTGTTTGGTTCTATCATTTGCAGCCTGGTCCACCGATGAGGGTGCGTGACGGGTGATTGTACAAATGGAAGACGTAGATGAAGACTATATAAATGTATACCTAATCTAATTATATTCTACCTTATCCTAGCTAAGAGAGAATCAACGTAAGTGAATGAGTTGTGGCATGAAACTAACTCTACCAATAGCTTCACCCAAATAGTTGAAATGAAGAAATAAAATCAGATAACACATGCACATGAATATATAACCAGAATAGTCTAAGTCACTATATCACATACATTAGCAGCTCATTCGCTCAAGACATGTAATATAAGAAAGAATGACAAAACTGAAACAAGACATATATTGCATCAAAATAGTCCATAAACAAGCATGCTCTTACAACCCATGTGAACAGCATACATCTTGCTTGAAATAGTTCGCAGCAAAAATAGCCACACATGCAAGTTCTTCTCTTTGTCAAAAGTTGGCCCTGAGGGTTTCTCCATATTAATAGTTTCAAGAATAGTACATGAAAACTCTAAGGACAGCTCTGTTGACGATTGAAATTGTCAACGAAGTTTTGCCCGCAAAGTATTGCTAAAGCCTATTATCATAAAAACTAAATAATTCTAGTAGGTGGGACCCACTTGAACTATTGGAGAGCAGATTTGTTCATTTTTTATGTTGAGATGATGTGCGACACGGCTCACATGGTTGATGAATATCTTGTGGTTATTGGTTATAAATCGAGCTTATGAAGGATTGATTCCTTGTGTCACTACAACCTATGCTATTCATTAATGTCATTGTTGTATGTTCTTATTGCACTTGCATAACAAACATGTTAGTAAAATTACGTGAAGGGTAGTTTTGAAGAGAGGAAAAATACTAGAACAAATGCAAGGGAAGGGACCTAGTTCTACAATATCATATGTGAATAACTTAAAAGAAATGAGAAACAATTGCAATGGGAATATTTAAGAGCTATCCTAACTATACTACATGCATGAAAACACTTGATGATTATTGTTAAGCCCTATATAGAAAGTAAATGGTTATGAAAGTGTGATTGAATTACATGTTTAATATGCATATGGTTGAAATGCTGGTGGTGCATTTGGCAAGGTGATAATGTTAATGGTTATGCAATGGTTAATAGAATTATCTGGCCGATATACATATGGTATGTTTGGATAGATTGAACGTCGGTGGCTCCTTTGATAAGGTGGTGAACGTTGATGGTTAGACGATTTTGTTTGAGTTATATGATGTGAAATGGGATATGGTGATCGCGCTACTGAATTTTAATGTGGTAATGGTTTCAATACATGTTTGATTAGTCGTGTTAATGGGGAATTTGTTGGCATGTTCTGTTGAGTTAATGAGATATGGGTGGAGGGGACGTGCATTTATTGCATGTCACCTTTACTCTTCTCGTTGGTTGCCACCCTAGTTGGGCTATTGTTTGATCTTGTTTTTGTGGTTATGCGCTGAAATATTAGCAGGGAGGAACCGCTCGGCCAGCTCTCGTTTTAAGGATTTCGATTATAGACATGTATTTTTTTGACCATTCGTGATTTTTCTCTGGTTATGAAATGATTACTAGCTCAGGTGTATGGTTTTTTGTTTTCTTAAGTGTTGCAACTGTGTGAAATTTGGGTTCTGGAAATGAAGAGTGAATCATTCTTCCTGTAACATTTTTTGAGTTCGTCGAGGTTATTGGTCTTCCTGGGTGATAGTTCTTTGTTATCACTGTTGTTTGGTTGTAGGGTTTTTGTTTAAGTCTTGGGTGTATAGCTATCTTCATGCACTGTCACTAAATCCAGTCTCTAGATTTCTTGGGTTTAATGGTCGAAGGTTTTATGTGCCACTATGTTGTGTTTCACTTCAGCATTGGTTGTTTCCACCACTAAGGGTCATGAAGTGAGTGTTTTGTTCTTAACTCGGCCCTGTCTTCACCTCATTATTGTGGTGGTTTGGATGAAGAACACAAGGGTTGCACCCTAATTGCATTAGATAAATTTCCCGGCTGAATGAGAGCCTCAACCTTTTTGGCCCCCTGCCATGGGTTGTTACCTATCCGCAAATGAATCATGTCTTTCTCTGTGTGCACACCATTGGCCTCGAAAGATCCACCAATGTGAGGAGTTGGCTATGTTCCCTAGTGTTGGCTACAGAGTAGACCCTTAACCCTCTAGTATTGAATTTTGTAAAGAATATTGTTGTGCCTATCAAGTTGCTACAGGTTATCGTGGATCAAATGTATGGTCGATTACTTGTGAATACGACTTTGCCCAGTTGGTGGTATGGCAGTCATGTTGTTTTAGAATTTAGTTACTGCATCTGTGATGATAAGGATAAACCCATCGTTGCCAATTGCACTTTTAAAAGATACAGCACTCTCCTTATGTTAATAGCTCATTATTGTGACTGGAAAGGGCCTTTCCCCTAATTTGATTAGATGTGTGGGTACGTGTAGTTTCCACAACTTGTTTGATTGATTGTTTTTTAACAACAGTGGAGAATTATTGGTTGATATACAGTCACTAGTGTTTGCACTTATGATGATTTGGATGATAGTTGGAATTGATTACAGATGCTTGGTGTTGCTCACACATGTCACTTTCTGTGTATGGTGTTTTGTGAAGTAAAATAATGGGCATGGTAGCTATGGTTTTCTTGGGGCCAAATGACTACTGGACTGGGTAACTATAGAAAGTATATCCATTGCATCCTTGTGCTTGTTGGTTGTATAGACCTGAGTGTGCATAGCGTGGTTGATCATGGTGTGACTAAATCGAAGCAATCTTATATTAAATCAATAGCTCAACACTATATGTTGAGTTATTATCGTGACTGTGTGTTTATTGTGTTAAGTGGAAATGTTGCACAATGGAGTTTTGTTAGCTGTGCACTGTGTGTGGTACGGATAGCTTGTTTTTCATACTCAGGGATACCCACAGAGTTTTAAGCATGTTATTTATTGCAATCAACCACTGGTTAAAGAAGGCATGTTGTTGATGACAATTGTGTTGGATAGGTGGCCCAGCTTTTAAATCACATTGAATTTTTTTTCTTTTACAGTGGAAAAACTACATTGCCTGGGCAAATTACCCTGTGCATAGCTTATGTCTAAATGGTGATTGTTGGTTGTATGATTAATTGTCATTTCAGGCGTGGCAATTTGGTCTTGATTATTTTGGTTACTGCATATATATGTTAACGAATATCATTTCATTTCTATGGGATCTATTGCAGTAATAATGACTTCATTATTATTTTGAAAACATGACTTTTGAGTATAGTTGTGGATTGAAGAAATGCATGGGCAGTGGTTGATTTTGATAGTTACAGATTGGAAATGGGTATTGTTCAGAAATTGTTATAAAATGAAGATTATGTGAATGAAGGGAATAGAACCTCTTACAAATTATGTGGAATACTTATTGTTTTGTGATGGCACTATGTTGGATATTGGATTATTGGACAATGAACTAGTTAAGTACACAGTAATTGTTATTTGGTCATGATGATTGTTGGTTGGTGCATCTATTCTTACTGCAGAATGTTTTATGGATCACTTGATTAATTTCATGAATAGTAATCATTATCCTCCCCTCCCATTATCTCACTTTCCGCTAATTACAAACCCTTCACATATCCCATATTCATTTTTTCACTCCATGTTCTGAGATTGATTACAGCCAAGAGAATTTTTGTGTTAAAGTGGATGAAAGTGGCAGTGTCTTGGGTGGATTGCAGTGAGGTTTTATTGGTTTTATTTACAGTTGATTGTTGTTTTCATTGAGCAGTGACAATTTCTTCTCCCCTTTCATTTTATCATATTTTCGCTCAATACAAAACCCTCACATATCCCAGGACCCTGTTTCATCCCCCTGCTCATTGATTAATGGTAAAACAATTTGTATGGATTGGATTGCATGAGTCTGATACATTATGAGCCAAGTCTATTTCATATTTTTAAGAGTTTCCACGTATGGTTATTTAATACACTATTTGCTAATTGATCATGCATGCAAGATGAGTTTTTTCGCTATTTGCTAATTGATCATTGATAACATCCTAAGCACGCATAATTAATACTTGTGAGTTAGGATGTTATTTTCGTTGGCTATAAACATAGGGTGATATTCTCATCTACTTTGCTTTAGCCAAGTGAAGTCTAAAAATGCTTGAGTAAGATCAATTCATATATTTTCCTCAACATTTATTTGGTGACCATACTGGGGAGATCTTCGATATCTCTCTGGTTAATTTTTATATTTGATTTTTCATCGATACATCTTTCTTTTCTGAAATTGATTCTATGATTATCTTTCTATTAATGATTGTTCCTGTTGCAAGGAATCCCAATATTGAGCCCGGTCTTCAATACCAGACCAGCATTGCTTTGAACCTGTTTAATACCATTCTAGAAACTACCAATACTCGTGTCGACCTTAACCATTCTTGGGCAGCTATTGAACGAGATATTAGTGCTCAAGAACAATTGGAGGCTAGATGTATATGGCCTAGAAATCAGCAGTAACCTTTTGTTTATTCATTTTTGGCCTTTCTTTCATGTCCTTAGATTCTCGTGCTTCTAGAAGAAGAAAGGGCTTGTCACCTGAAATCAATCCTATTGTTGAAATAGGAAGAAGAAACATAGTGTTATATGTCCAACAAATTTCTCTAAGGAGGACTTTATCTGATTCATCCAGCTTGTCTTTCTTTCCCTCATTTATCATCCACAAGATGGCATCTAGTGGTGGCACTGGAAGTGCATCATCTTCCCAATCTTCATCGTCATCGGTGATTGGCAACTTGTACAACCATCATATCCCCGTCCAATCTACTACAAAACCCACCAAATTCATTAAGAAGTATGGGATTTTTCAGTACGAAGAGGATGCCACAACCACAACATGGCATGTGTCCTCTCCTCTTAACCTAGCACCTGCTACTCTCCCACTTCTGAAGTTTAAAGAGCACTTGCCAAGGTTTTCAAGAAATAACATTGTTAGTACTAACGAACACCTAGTGGCATTTTCTAATGCTTGTCATAACATAAGGGCCAACAACAATGACACCTGCATGCGCTTGTTTGTCAATTCCTTGGAAGAGAAAGTTGTGGCCAATTTATTTGACCTTCCTCCTAATATCATGTCTACTTGGGAGGAGTTAATCTGTTGGTTTCGATCCACTTATGGGAAATCCATAAGCCCTGTCAAGAAGTTAAGGGAATACAATAATATCACTTATAAATATAGTGAGACTATCAATTCTTTCAACTTGCGTTTCACCAAGTTGTATAATCAGATCCCCAAACTTATTCACCCTCAGAACCAAGCCACTTTCATGCATTACTACAATGCATTGCCTTCCGCCTACCATCATACGCTTGAAGACAATGCCATTGACAATCTCAGTTCCACTCTACATACATGTTCAGAGTATGAAGAACAGCTTGAACGAACTAGTCTACCCCAGGGAGAATTAGTTAGACAGACAAATATGTCCGCTCTCTTACAGCTAGTACAAGATATGAACAATCGTATGATATCATTTTAGCAGAAGGGTATTGTCTCCCCTCTCACCCCTGGAGCTTCATCCTCTTCTGCCCCCCCTTTTAGAAACCTAGTTGAAAACAATTTTCAGCCTAAGGCTATCTTGCCTCAGAGTTGGTGTAACTTTTGCAAAGAGCACCACGAAGAAACCACAGGTGAGGTAAAGAAGAGTGCCAGAGATAAGATATTTGGTAAAATACTAGAAGCTACTATCATTGTCCTAGACTTTTCAGAGCCAGAGGAAGTCATGGTTATTAACACTAGGAACAAAGCCTATGCCCCCAAAGGCAAATTTGATCCTCCCCACAGTTCTTCCAACCTGAGTTCGACCTCAATCGTTGCTACGCCCCAGGTTCCTAAGGTTCCTGAGAGTCGAGGAATCACTCCCCCTCTCCCCTCTTCCAAATACAATATCTTGAATCAATTGGACAACATCAAGGCAGATGCAACCCTCCTAGACATGGTTGTTGTCTCTGAACAACTGATGCATCTGAAACAATTCATGGAAGGAAAAGATTTCATTGTATCCAATCTTTCTGAAGAGGTAGATGAAGAGGATTCTTCTATAAATAAGGTAGGTGTACATAACTTTAGATACCCTGTAAAAAAAAACCATTTTTATATTTCTGTAAAGATCATGGATAATATTTCCCATTGTTGCCTCATTGATGGTGGTTCAGGCCCAAGTGTCATGTTGAAGATTATTATGGAAGAGCTAGGCTTGTATTGTACAAACGAAAATGATAGAAGCATGCTTTTCTATAATAGTCTACAACAAACAACCATAGGAGATATTAAAGATGTAACCTTGGTTTTATGCGTTCATCCTGAGATAAGGACAACCCTCAGCATTCAGGTGATTGATATGCATGTGAGCAATTATTCAATTTTCTTGGGGAGAGATTGGCAATCCCTAACAAGTGGATACCTCTCACTCAATGGGACACATTTATCCATTCCTAGGAATGGTAATAACATTATAGTCCTTAGAGAAGGAAGAATTTCTACCTACATAGAGAGTGTTCTGCAATCTAGCGTAAACTATATCGAAGAAGACATAGGAGTTTATTCCATCTTGGCTAAAGAGGATAATATTCCTCTGGAAGGAATTGATTCAAATGATGAATTGTGGCGTATGCACTTTGATGGTTCACACTCTAACGAAGGTAATGGGGCTGGTATTGTCTTGGTTTCCCCTGCAGGAAAAAATCATAATCTATCATACATGTTGGAGTTTGTTTGTTCAAACAATGCCATTGAATTTGAACCTTTGTTGTTAGGCATTGAGAACTCTCTTAATCTTGGTTGTGGTCACCTTTCAGTTTCAAAAATTATGATCTTGTTGTGAACCTGATACGTAATACATGTGCTCCTAGCGACAAGCTGATGGAACAATACTCACAAACTGTTTGGGCACTTGTCTTGAACCTTCTATATTTCAACATCACTCATGTTAAGAAGGAGTTGAATTCAATAGTTGATCAGTTAGCTGTCTTTGTAGCCTCTCCTACTCAACAAATCTTGCATCATTGGCCTGATTGTGCTTTCCAATATCTACATCATCCATACATTTCTGAAAATGAAGAATTATGGAAGGCCATCCCTAACGAAGAGATCATTTGTGTTGTCATTCAAAATGAACCTCTCGAGCCCGAGGAGATTATATATGTATAAAATAATAAGATTCCTGAGGGCTTGACTCCTCTTGAGAGTTCGTTTTCCCTGAGTGTTGTAGGCAATAAAGAAAAACAAAAGGAAGAGGAGTTACGGAAGAAAGTGATTGAACCCATCCTCCTAAACATTAGGACATTTGAACCTTCAACCAATGTTAAAATAAAGGTCCAATGTTCTTGTAAAGAAGAGATGATGTCCACTAGACTACTTGGTGAATATCAAAAGTTTTTTGTTGGTCTTATGAGGATCTTCATGGTTTTGATCCTCGTCTTATTCAGCATATCATGAAACTAGCTAGGAAAAAACAAGAATTTGTTAACTCTGCACCGAAAGCACCCTTTCGAAGGGATTTGAGAGATTTCTTAAGGGCTGGAAGGTTTTTTTAGCCCAACCTGAATGGGTCCCAATCTGGGAATCGATCTCGAGGACCACTGATAATATCAGAACTTGTATTTGTATTTGAACTTTCAAGCAAGCGATTCTGAGAAATCCCTTTTCCCCTCTCAATATAGAAATGTTTTTTCAACAGGTTGTGGAGTCACAGTTAAGACCCTTACTTGACAGTCTGTTTGGTTACAAGAGAATAAAAGTAAAAGGAGAAATTGTTCACAAAGCCACTTTCATTGCAAATTGTGATACCATGCCTTACAAATGTCAGATTTTTAGCTTACTTGATACAGGTACTGCTTTAAAAAAAACTATACACATGACTCTCTATGAATTGGTTAGTCTCCATCTCTATCTTGACGAGTTAATTTTGCGTGTCAAGGGAATAAAGATTACGTCAGATTTCCAGGTGACTGGTCCTTTCCAAATTTCTTTTGTCTTGGATATTAATTCCTATATCTTGAAAGATTTATAGGAGCAATTGTTTCCTTACAGCACTAGCAACCCTCGCTTGAAATATTGTGAGGAACCAACATGAAAAGTTCCAATGTTGTCTGGATTTTGTTGTATACTAGTAGCCTAGCTATGCTTTAAATTTTTGTGCTTCTTTTCTTTGCTTCACAGTACTTTGATTTCTACTTTCCAATTTAAGTTTTTTTTCCTGTTGTGCTTCATTTCTAACTTTTATTGTTGTTGTTTTAGTTCTGCATTTTAGTTATGTCATGTTTTGGTTTCTTCTTATCTTTTAATTAATTTGGTCAAATAGGATGTTGGATCAATTTTTTCACAATAACACTCCTGCGAAGCATTGTTAGTTAATAACAATCCATCGTACACAGATGTTATGATGCTCCTCTGAAGTTCCCTTGAAATTGTTACATTTTTCCGTTGTTGTCCTATAAAGACTTGGCTATCTCCCGCTTCTTCTTGCCATTTCTTCACCCATCAAGATTTTAAGAGAAAGTTTAAAACGTTTTCCTCCTAAAAGTTAGAGAGAAACTTCCAGTCAAATGATTATGCATCCAGTGGTAAAACCCCTCATACTTAACACTTTTCATGAATTATTCCCAAATTCCTAGTCATATTTCCATTAAATCCACTCACTTCCCCTTGTTGCATAATCATCCAAGTTGTGTCTTCTTGACCTGTTGTTTTGGTCCATGAAACCATGAATCCCGAGTTCTAAATCTGTTAAAAACAAACTTCCTTGTGGAGTCGCCATTTTTTTTACGATTGAAATTGTCAACGAAGTTTTCCCCACAAAGTATTGCTAAATCCTATTATCATAAAAACTAAATAATACTAGTAGGTGGGACCCCCTTGAACTATTGGAGAGAAGATCTATTCATTTTTTATGTTGATCTGATGTGCGACACGGCTCACATGGTTGATGAAGATCTTGTAGTTATTGGTTATAAATTGAGCTTATTAAGGATTGATTCCTTATGTCACTATAGCCTATGCTATTCATTAATGTCATTGTTGTATATTCTTATTGCACCTGCATAACAAACATGTTAGTAAAATTACGTGAAGGGCAGTTTTGAAGAGAGGCAAAATACTAGAATAGATGCAAGGGAAGGGGACCTAGTTCTGCAATATCACATGTGAATAACTTAAAAGAAATGAGAAACAATTGCAAGGGGAAGATTTAAGAGCTATCCTAACTATACTACATGCATGAAAACACTTGATCATTATTGTTAAGCCCTAGCTAGCAAGTAAATGGTTATGAAATTGTGATTGAATTACATGTTTAATTTGCATATAGTTGAAATGTTGGTGGCACATTTGGCAAGGTGATAATGCTAATGGTTATGCAATGGTTAATAGAATTATATGGACGATATACATATGGTATGTTTGGATAGATTGAACGTCGGTGGCTCCTTTGATAAGGTGGTGAACGTTGATGGTTAGATGATTTTGTTTAAGTTATATGATGTGAAATGGGATATGGTGATTGTGATACTCGCTTTTAATGTGGTGATGGTTTCAATACATGTTTGATTAATCGTGTTAATGGGGAATTTGTTGGCATGTATTGTTGAGTTAATGAGATATGGGTGGAGGCGATGTGCATTTACTACACTTCACCTTTACTCTTCCCATTGGTCGCCACCCTAGTCGGGCTATTGTTTGATCTTGTTGTCATGGTTATGCTCCGAAATTTTAGCAAGGAGGAACCACTCGGACAGCTCTCGTTTTAAGGATTTTGATTACAGGTATGTATTTTTTTGACCATTCATGATTTTCATCTAGTTTTGAAATGATTATTGGCTCAGGTGTATGGTTTTGTGTTTTTCTAAGTGTTGCAACTGTGTGAAATTTGGGTTCTGAAAATGAAGAGTGAATGGTTCTTCCTGTAACATTTTTTGAGTTTGTCGAGGTTATTGGTCTTCCTGGGTGATAGTTCTTTGTTATCACTATTGTTTGGTTGGAGGGTTTTTGTTTAAGTCTTGGGTGTATAGATATCTTCGCGCACTGTCACTAAATAGTTCTTTGTTATCACTGTTGTTTGGTTGGAGGGTTTTTGTTTAAGTCTTGGGTGTATAGATATCTTCGCGCACTGTCACTAAATCTAGTCTCTATATTTCTTGGGTTTAATGGTCAAAGGTTTTATGCGCCACTATGTTGTGTTTCACTTCGGCATTGGTTGTTTCCACCATTAAGGGTCACAAAGTGAGTTTTCTGTTCTTAACTCAGCCTTGTCTTCACCTTAGTACTATGGTATTTTGGACGAAGAACACAAGGGTTATACCATGTGTGCATTAAATAAATTGCTCAGTCAAATGAGAGCCTTGCCCTTTTTGGCCCCCTGCCATGGATTGTTACCTATCCACAAATGAATCATGACTCTCTCTCTGTGCACACCCTTGGCCTCGAAAGATCCACCATTAGGAGGAGTTGGATCCGTTCCTTGGTGTTGGCTACAGAGCAGACACTTAACCCTCCAGTCTCAAATTTTGTAAAGAAGATTGTCATTCTTGTCAAGTTGCTACGGGTTATCGTGGATCGAATGTATGGTCGATTACTTGTGAATACGACTTTGCCCAGTTGGTCGTATGGCAGTCATGTTGTTTTAGAATTTAGTTACTACATCTGTGATGATAAGGATAAACCCTTCGTTGCCAATTTCACTTTCAAAAGATACAGCCACTCTCCTTATATTAATAGCTCAGTATTGTGACTGGAAAGAGCCTCTGCCCCAATTTGATTGGATGTGTGGGTACGCGTAGTTGCCACAACTTGTTTGATTGATTGATTGATTTTTACAACAGTGGTGAATTGTTGGTTGATATACAGTCACTGGTGTTTTCACTTATGATGATTTGGATGATAGCTGGAATTGGTTATGGATGCTTGGTGTTGTTCACACATGTTGCTTTCTGTGCATGGTGTTATGCGAAGTAAAAGATTGGGCATGGTAACTATGGTTTTCTTGGGGCCGAATGAAAACTGGGTTGGGTAACTATAGAAAGTATACCCATTGCATCCTTGTGCTTGTTGGTTGTATAGAACTGAGTGTGAACAGCATGGTCGATCACGGTGTGACTAAATCGAAGCAATATTATATTAAATCGATAGCTCAGCATGATATGTTGAGTTATTATCGTGACTGTGTGTTTGTTCTGTTAAGTGGAAATGTTGCACAGTGGAGTTTTGTTAGTTGTGCACTGTGTGTGGAACGGATAGCTTTTTTTTAATACTCAGGGATACCCAAAGAGTTTTAAGCATGTTATTTATTGCAATCGACCACTGGTTAAAGCAGGCATGTTGTTGATGACAGTTGTGTTGGATAGGTGGCCCAGCTTTTAAATCACACTGAATTTTATTTCTTTTACAGTGGCAGAACTACATTGCCTGGGCAAATTACCCTGTGCATAGCTTGTGTCTAAATGGTGGTTGTTGGTTGTATGATTAATATCATTTCAGGCGTGGCAATTTGGTCTTGATTATTTTGGTTACTGTATATATATGTTAACAAATATCATTGCATTTCTATGGTCTCTATTGCAGTAATAGTGTCTTCATTATTATTTTGAAAACATGACTTTTGAGTATAGTTGTGGATTGAAGAAATGCATGGGCGGTGGTTGATTTTGATAGTTACATATTGGAAATGGGTATTGTTCGTAAATTGTTATAAAATGCAATGTATGTGAATGAAGGGAATAGAACCACTTAAAAATTATGTGGAATACTTATTGTTTTGTGATGGCACTGTGTTGGATATTGGATTATTGGACAGTGAACTAGTTAAGTACACAATAATTGTTATTCGTTCATGATGATTGTTGGTTGGTGCATCTATTCTTACTACAAAATGTTTTACGGATCACTTGATTAATTTCATGAACAGTAATTGTTATCCTCCCCTCCCATTATCTCACTTTCCGCTAATTACAAAACCTTCACATATCCCATATTCATTTTTTCATTCCATGTTCTGAGATTGATTACAACCAAGAGAATTTATGTGTTAAAGTGGATGAAAATGGCAATGTCTTGGGTGGATTGCAGTGACGTTTTATTGATTTGTTTTATAGTTGATTTTTGTTGTCATTGAGTAGTGACCATTTCTTCTCCCATTTCATTATATCATATCTTCACTCAATACAAAACCCTCACATATCCCAGGACCCTGTTTCACCCCCCTGCTTGTTGATTAACGGTAAAACAATTTGTATGGATTGGATTGCATGAGTCTGATACATTCTGAGCCAAGTCTATTTCATATTTTTAAGAGTTGTCATGTATGGTTATTTAAAAGACTATTTGCTAATTGATCACGCATGCAGGATGAGTTTTTCCAGTCGAGGTAGCCATGGCCAAGGAAATAGAGGTATAGGTAATTGGAACCGAGGCCCAAGAAGGCCCAAGTTTTCCATACATTTTGACGCTAATTCAGAAGATCTTGGTCAATTGTTTCATGCCAGATTCTTGGATTGGGCAGGGAATAGTCCATCCTAGGCCTGAAAGGCCTCCTTTCCAAGCCTCACAAGCCGCCGATATCCCTGTACCTCCTCATGTCTCCTTACAACCTGTGGTCCCTGAAAATGATGGATGGCAGGAGATTGTCCACCCGACAGTCTCCCAACATCGTGGCTAGCCCAGCTTGTCTTTACCTGCTCCTCCACCTTTGAACCCCATTATTCAAGCTGCCCCTTCCTCACCCTCCAATGACTATGACAAATCTGTGTCTTCCCGGATGCATTTGAGGGATGATTGTTCCCACGTGATCAGCGAGATTAATCCTAAAGCCTCTACCCAGCCTAAGGAAAATTCAAGAAAATCAAGAGGCGACAGCAGCAATCAAGCAAGGGTTGCATCACAGACTGGGAAATATGGTTTTTGAGTTTTTATTATATCTATTTGTTTTGTGACAGTTGACTTCAGGGATCTTTAGACAGCATGTTTATTTTGGACCTATGAGTATTATTTTTGAAATAATTTTAAATCTCATGAGTTTAAATTTCCAAAAGTGAATATGTTGATGGGAGGCGCAAGGAGGTGTGTTTTGCTTAACTAGTGGTTATGTTATGATTGTTATGATTATTATGAACTAAAGGGAGTTACAAGGGGTCCCACCTACTAGTTATTATTTAATTATGACCCTTATTATAATTATTACTTTTCCCCCTAACTAAAGTTAGTTGATTCTTTTAAATTAACTTAACTAATGAGTTTGTTCAACTACTTCAACCAATTCTCATTTGTTAAAAGCAAAAGGAAAGGGAGGAACAGAAGGAGGATAGAATCAGAAGAATGTTAAGGTTTGCTCTTTGAGATTATGTTGAGATAGTTCAATTTTCATTCATTTGTATATTCATCACAACCTAATTCTCTTTTATGATAGCAGGGTCTTATTGTAGACAACAATATTTAGCGTTGAATCAAATCATTCAGAGACTTGTTCTTCAGAGGCGTTGATCTATCTTTGATAGTCTATGTAGACTTGTCTGTTTGTGAATTAATTTTCATGACTGATAAAATCTATTGTGCATATTCGAGTGGGCAGAAATATGTGGCAAGCTGATCCAGCTTTTAGAGTTCAGTTTTGGTTTTCTATCAGAGGTCCTTTTGTATGTTCCATCGGGGATGTCTAAGTTTGACTTTGGTCCAAGATTTTTGTATGAGATTTTGTAAAGAAAACAACTCTTTGGTGAATTGGAATGAAATAAAGGATTGATTTATGTCTCATCTATCTTGATTATCATCTTGGTGTATTTACTTTTGTTCTTACATTTATTTCAGCAACTGTTATATTCAGAAAATCACATAAAAAGTGAATTTCCAGCAAGCTTTTTGTTGATAAAATACTAACCTAAGCACTCGTAATTAATACTTGTGAGTGAGTATGTTATTTTTGTTGGCTATAAACATTGGGCGATATTCTTGTCTACTCTTCTTTAGCCAAGTGAAGTCTGAAAATGCTTGAGTAAGATCAATTCATATATTTTCATCAACAAGCTCTCCAATTTTAGTTGACATTGTATTCCCAAAGTAGTTTCGAAGTGTACAATGTTTGAAGAGCCAAAAGACCCTTATTTCGGTTCTAGTCTTGTATTTATTGAGGTTTAATAAGACCTTTGGCCTTTCGTCTCCCTCTGTGACCTTTAACCTTCCAATGTTTGTCCTCATCCTCTTTTTGATAATGAGTAACAAGAACAATGGTTACATTTCGAATTTGTCTCCTAGCGTTGGTCCATCGTGGATTTCGGCCATATGTGCTTTGCGCATCATGAAGACTGGCCTTGGGTATGGGGGCATATTCATCGTAGGGTTAAAACTTCATCTTCAATGGTTTGAACTTGGTTCCTCTCATTGCTTTTCATTGCTAGAACAATTGATGTCATTTTATCATTCTATTTTCTTTGGTTGTAGATCGCATTGTAAGATTGTGTCTCCCTCTTCGCATGGGTACCTAACACTGTTCAACATACAGTAGATGAGAGTAAATCCAAATAATCCATCAAGACTAATAATTATAATTCATATGAATTGGGCATAAAATAATTTAAGTATCATTTATAAACTTCCCTAAGTTTGATTCATGGTTCCTTTGCTTGTGGTCGAGTTATGGTGTTCTTCGAGGTTGTCAACAAGGTGTCAGATATTAATCCAAAAATAATTATACTATAGTTTAGGAAAATATCAATCATATAACTAGGAAGTTTTATAGCTTGAATATAACTTTCCAACGGTATAAATAACTCACAAAACAGACACCCGAGTCAAACGTTATGTCCATTTTACGAAAGGAATTTTTTCATGTTTCAAAGGAGTTAATACTAACTCCTCCAATTTGTTCAAAGGAGTTAGTACTAACTCCTCTGACCTATAATAATTATACCATGCATTCTGAATTTCTCAAATCATATAACCATAAAGTTGTATATATTTGAAAGACCTTTCCAATGGTATAAAGGACGTGCAAAATGGACACTCGGGTCAAAATTTATGGTTGATTTACGAGAGGCGGTTTTTTTAGTTTCGGAGAAGTTAGTACTAACTCCTCCACCCTATTCAAAAGAGTTAGTACTAACTCCTTCGACCTGTATCAGAGGAGTTAGTATTAATTCCTCCAACTTGTCATCGTAGGAGTTAATACTAACTCCTCTGACTTGTATCAGATTGTTTTGAACTAACTCCTTTGATATGTGTCGGGGGAGTTTGTTATAACTCCTCTGATATGTATTGGGGGGATTGAAGGGAAATATTTTGAATCACTTTGGAGGATTCAAAGGGAACTTTTGTTTCTGGGGAAAGAAAAATTGGAAAAAAATTTAAGTGTCGAACTGGCAAGAGACAATGAGAGCTTGAGTTTGAAATCCCATAACTTCCTCATACGATGCCCGATTGAGGTGTCATTTTTTGCAATGCATAGAACACAAATAGATTCTTATATCAATATAAATGAGTATGTTGTTCCATAATTTGAGTGAATCCATGTCTAATGATGGCCACGACTATCAAGGCTTGCTTAGCAGGAAATCCTGGACGATTGTTTTGGCACTTTCGAACTTCGGATTTTGATTTCATCAGTTGCATTGGAATCATAATGGTGAAAATAATACAAATGGATTATTTCAGGGATGAAAAATTCACTTTGACGGACACCAAAAAGTTAAGCCCAAAGGCATTTTTTAATGAAAGTTTGGGTCTTGTGTTCTTTGTTTCTTCACCCAAATTTAATTTCGTCAATTGTTGGGTCATATATGATGTATAGAGTCCTGGTCCACCCATTGAGACTAAAATTAGGAATTAATAGAACAAATTTATAAATCCTCCAAAACTGCCAACTGGCGTCTAGTGCACTTAGCACTATCTAGGAGCTGAAAGAACCAAATTTCTCCCAAAGTGCATTTCAGAACCAACACAAGACCTGTAGGTGTTGTGATTAACCCATATAATGTTAGGCAAGGCTTCCACAATGAATATTTAGTTGTAACGTCAAGAAATGAAAAACAAACAAGCTAGTACCATGTGCACGAAGAAAGCCATTGAGAACACTAAAACTTGATTATGACTGTGATCTGAAGCGAATCAGGTGAGATAGGAAATTATTGACCAACTATCTAGATAAACATGGAGAGTTTATTCATTGGAAATATAAGGTGATTGACTAATGAACGCAACAAGAAGGGATCTGAGTTGGGAGGGGGACGAGATAAGCCTCAAGGTGAAAGTGTGCTACGGTGACCTTATCAGGGTTGGCAAGAGGGAGTGGATTGTATTCAATGTTCTTGATGACAATGAGGGGTCGACATCCTTCTGTTGATGCATTGGTGACAAGAGAGGGAAACTTTTCAACGGGTAGTGTGTTAGGAAGAACAGGTGAACTTTGTTGATATGTAGTGTAATGAAGAGAAAGAGAAGGATGTTGTCAAAATGTGATGCAGCGAAGTGAATGGAACGGGTCAGCTGGTGAAAGGTGTGTGTGACCAATTCCAGTGAGAAAATCAACCAAGTTAATCAATGGTGTGACAATGAAAAGGTGGAAGAAGGATGCACGTTTCAGTATGCTATGTATTAGTGCAGGAAGAGGGGAGTCACCGAAGTGTGGTTCGTCGGGTATAAGTGATCCAAGGAGGAACCGGAAGTGGTAAAGCGAGGTGGAGTGAGGAGAAATTAGGTGTAGCTATTTGCACGAGGGAGAGAGTGTGAGGGTTCTTGTTGGAAGAATTAAAGGGGGGGCCAATTTCTTGTCTTGGATAGAGGCTAAGACAAGAAAATTGGGAGGCTATTGTGTGGGAACAACAGGTCCAAAAAAATGCCTGAAATATTCCAGAGCCATTTTGAGGCATCAAATGACACTTCATTACTATGTATCCACCAGATATATTCTACACACCGAGACCTTCCCTACGGTGCAAGAATCACCTCAATCAGATTTTGTATGCAAAAGTTATGCCGCCCACAAGTTGACCTAGCGTATTTTTCACCATGGTGTGAGTCGATGCCACGTCATCCTCCATTACTTAAAAGTGTGGGCTAGCCACATAGTGGATTTTCTATAAAATTATAGAAGGTCCTAACCCGATCACTAGTTTAAGGTTGAAGAAGTCAATTCCCTAACCCTAGACATCTATTGGGCCGTGTTAAATATTGGCACGCTAGGAGGAGAAGGGGTTCCATTCTTTTGTATTATATCTTGTTCCATAGCTGAGAAAAACATATGAGAGTGGTATTTTGTGAGCATAACAGAGGAGGAGAGACTTTGTAGCAGCGATATAGGTCATAGTGTCAAAGGAAACTCCACAAAGAGTGTCTCTTTCTTTATAATTTCATTTGAAGAAAAGAGAGTAGAATGGACTCACCTTCTAGCTGGGTTTTCTCCCATATTGGGTTTCTCGGGTCATATCTTGTGTTGAAATGTGGATGGCATGTGAGTATTTATTTTTGTTCTCTATTTTTCATATTTCATATATTTCATACATTTTAAGAAGAAATACCAATAATTAAAGAATATGATATCTAAAGGAAAATTTAACCTTCACAGTAAAGATTTCAGTATTTTATTAGATCTGTTGTGATGAATTGTTCCACTGGAATATCCATGGCAGTTTACAGATTAGTTAAATACCAGGCCACTAGGAGGAGAAAGAGTTCCATTCTTTATCATTGTGTTTGTTCCATAGTTTAGAAGAGCATCTAGGAGTGGAATTTTGAAAGCATAACAGAGGAGGAAAGATTGTGTAGCACCCATGCAGGCCACAGTGTCAAAGGAAACTCCACAGTGAGTGCCTATTTCTTTGTATCTGCATTTGAAGAAAAGAGAGCAGAGCATAGGCCTCACCTTCTAGCTGGGTTTTCTCTCGTATTGGGTTTCCTGGTATATATATTATGTTCATTGGTGTGGATGGTGTTTTCTTTTGCTCCTTTATTTCATTTTCATGTTTCAATTATTTTCATAATTTCAAGTAATAAGCTAGTAATCAGTAATCTAAGATCTAAGAAATTAATGTTCATAATATAAGATTTCATAATATTATAAGATTTGTTGTGTAGAACTTTTCGAGTGGAATATCCAAAACATTTTACAGATCACTCACCATCCACTTGCATTGGTGATGAATGAACTCTCTGATTATATTAGTCTACACAGATAGTTTATTGTGGTTGTTGCTTTCTCTCTGGGTCTTACTACTTCATTGAGCTCTTTGGATTGGGACTAGGGTGATCCTTTATCATTACTTCATGTGATCCTACTTTTCTTTAGGTGATATTTGTTGAGTAGTTGGATAAATTTTTTCTTCCAAGGATGCAATAGTTTTCTTGTATGGTTAAGAAATTATGCATGAGTTTGTGTTCTTGGATTGTTTCATTGGTGATTGACATGTCTTTTCACTAAACTTTCTTTTGTTATGAGCAAGTTGTGTGAAGTTTTAATTGTGTTGATATGTTTTAATTGCACATCTAAGTTTGAATCCATGTTTCTTAAAGTGATTGGATTTCTCCAGAAGATTAGATTGGCCAACACTTGTTTCTTATTTGGTCTTGCCTATGTCATGAAAATTGTCTTTATTGATCGAATGGTCAATGATTGCTTCCCTCCTTGCCTTTGGTCATTGATTATTTGTGATTGAATTATTATTATACGTAGAAGAGTATTTCAAGTACTAGAGTTTCCTCTTATTGGTGTTTCTTTATATGCATGGATGTTTACTATCTATGCTCACTTTCAAGGTACACAAAGGTAAACAATGACTATGCATCTCACCTCAAAGGAACTCTTAATGAAACTTATGAATTCATTGAATTCATTGGATTCACTTGTTTCAATCATAAGTATTGTTTCCACTTGAATAATTAAAACTATATGGTTGCTTGATCTCTTCTTTTGAGTTTGGTTGGATGACTAGCATAGGTTTTATGATCTCTTAAGTTTTTGTATTTCTTTATTCGTTAATTGAATTAATCTTTCTTACTCAAGAGGATCTTATTGGGTTGATTTTTCATTGGTAGTTTGGTTGTAATAATTTCCTTTGCTTGTGATCCGTGATTCATGAATGGCTTCTTTCAATATCATGTCAATTGTGTGTGATTGAAGCAATAAAATTATCCATGCATAAGAATCAATAGCATAGTAATCAAAGAATATGCAAGCATGCAATGCAATCAAATGTTTTTTTCTCAGTTATGTTGCATAAGTATTTGTTAATATCAACTACTACTAAGTGATTCATCATAGTTGGTTGGTGCATGTATCATTATACCAGGGTCATTACTACTTCTGTGGGAATAGAAATTAATGCATAGTCAATTAGGTCTAGCTCAAGTGATTGTGGGATGGAGTGTTATCCTCCCCACCCAGGTGATATTTCTATAAGTGACATGTTGAGCTCATAATGAGTATATTGTTGTAACAACTTTGAATCCTATTGTTGACTTGGCCTTGTGCCCTAAAGAATCTAGGGTTTACCCTAGGTACCACCCTTGAAATGAGGGGAATTTCTTAAGGGTTTTGTATATTTTAACCTTGTACAATTAATTACTGCAAACAGATTCTTAATAAAACAAAAAATATACAATGGAAAATACACACATTACACGAAGATTTTTACCTTGGAAACACAAACCGAGAAAACCAGCAACATGTTTAGAGTCGCAACTCTAATATTCTATTTATTACATCTTAATTTTTTATAATACAATACATATATAGGACCCCATGACATCCAAACCCCTAATCAATTGACCCATATTAGTCAACAACCATAATTCCTTAAACAGAATTAGAAAACCATCGACGAAAACCATGTGCCAAAAAAGTGCAAAAAAAACATATTGAAAAAAAAAATTGGGGGCATTGCCCCAAAACCTCCTATGACTTCCCACGTGCCCGGCCAACTAAGACACTAGATCTAGTCATGCAAACAATATAAAACATACCCAAAATTCTCCCACTTGTTGTTTTCTTTGCATACAAAGGGTTACAAGGTTACATAGTCAATAATACAGGGAATCAATGCCCGTAGATCCTCTACACCATGAGAACTTATCAATGCTCACGGATTTTGATAATGAATCTGAAACATTCTTCAAAGTGTCCATGTAATACCCCAAGGCCGAGCCCCTGTTGAATTGTAATTATGTTTATAGGCTGGTGAGCCAAGTGTTTATAAGATGGGAGGCTTATGTGTTTATAAGCTGGGAGGCTTATGTGTTTATTAGGCCAGAGAGCCTAGATGTTGAAGGCCAGGGAGCCTGATTTTTGTATATGTAAATACTATATCATTAATAAAATTACATCGTTGCGTGTAGACCAACCATGAAGAAAATTTTATGGGGGACTAAGCTCCAATGGGAAGGGAAAAGAAAGGGGCGAAGAGGCTAGGAAAAAGGGGCTAAGTTTGAGGGCTTAACCAAATGGAATATTATAATGTATTTCCTAAAATGTTGAGGTTTGGGAATTAAAACCCATTATCCTAAGTTCCTCTAGGGAGGGGAAAGGAATCCAAGTGGAGAGGAACGATCTCCCAAGAGAGCCATGTGTCAACCTGGGTGCATGCAGATTTATGTGGGAAAATCCATTGTTGTGGGGGTTCGCTCACCATTATGTCCAGGCTCCCCACTCATGCACGCACTCAGACTGAGCATTCACGTAGCCATTTTCGTACATTGTTGACCTCTGCAAATTTTGGAACCTGCGAATCCATGAAGCTAACTCATTTTTCTTGTGAGGAACAACACGATTGCACTGTACCTAAGCCATATCACGCCCTAGTCATTTTTTTGTTGTGACCCACGTTTTCCTTTATTGGTGTGTCTTGTTGTCATTACTAGAGCCCATAAATGATTTTTCTATTATGCTTATCCATTTGACTTAGGAGTTGGACAGAGGAGGTGGGTTTTCAAGCACGTGGATAGAAGAAGCAGTTTGTTAGGCCTGTGAGCTCTCTCTAGGTGAGAGAGTTTGTTGGGGAAGTGATTTCTTTTGGAGGGAGTCCAAAAGAAACTACATATCTATGAGAATTATTAATCCGGCCTGTTGTTAAATCCTTGTATGGGAAGTGGAGTAGTCGATGGACTGTTGGATAGTGAAAGTGTATATTCTCAGGGTGGGATAGGCATGTGGGGAATGAGATTCTGTGAGCGGTGGGTGTAAGTAGGCTCCTCAGAGGGAATCCTTCATGTTGCATTGTGCAACTTCCCATAGTCTCAGCCTAGTCTAAGATTTCCTTTTCCCTGAGTGGATTTTAGTCCCATATCGGGGGTAACCCACTGTTGATAGCTTGGAGCAGTGTGGTCTAAGGCTGGGAGGTTCACAGAAGGTCTGCACGTAGTCGGTGGCTTTCTTCATAAAAATATAAGTACCATTTTTGTGTTAATTATGTTGTGTAACTTGTACATGTCATGATAGTTATCTTATTGCTTGTATAAGTTGTTTATAGCATATTTCTATGATTTCCACATTTAATTGAGTGTATATATATAATGCATATTATATGTTTAAGCATATATATGTATGATGTTTTGTAAAGAGCTCTGTGTGCCATATCCCCGCATGCCCCAGCTTGGGATGGCGGGGTATGTGACAAATTGGTATCAGAGCCCAGTTTTCGACACTGAGCCTGAATTGGGCCGTATAAATGGAGATAGAAGAAAAGGTTCGGAAGGAATTGCTTTCGAGAGAGACAACATTCAAAGTTAAGAGCGTCCCTAAGTGCCAAGAGAATACCTTGGTCATGTTTTGAAGCTCAGGAGGTATAGCAGTTTAAGAAATGGTAGCAGAGAAAGAGGTTGCAGTAACCGTGGGTTCAGAAACACGAAAATTAAATTTGGGTCGTTGGATTAGTTCGGGAAGGGACAGACCCCTCAGAACCATGGAATCTAGGGAAAGTGCATGGAGGATAAGAACCAAAGTCCTTCGGACTTTTCCCCTCCATTCGTTTTAAAACTATAAGCAGAGAAGACTATCGAAGTCCCAGAGTACAGAACCAATCTGGACCGTCCATTCGAGGGACACATGTCCGCAAATTAAGCTATGCATGGATTTTGGTAGTTCAGGGGTTGTGTGGTGTTCAGAAATTTGGCACTCTGGGAGAAATGGTTTGTGGTTGCGTGAGAGGGAGAGGTCCCCGAAGTCCCGGAGTGTCGAAGTGACATGATATGATGTCATCACCAGGGGTGACATGGAAGTGTTCAGAAATTCAGAGTTCGAGATTTTTGGGGTGTGCAAATGTGAAATCCTCTGAAGTCTTGGAGCCCTAAAGTCTCGAAGCTCCAAGAGGCTATCATTCAGAAGTTCGACATTCAGGAATTATAAGGTGTACAAGAATGGAATCTCCCGAAGCCCAAAGTGTCAAATTCTCGAAGTTCCATATATGATGTGGTAGGATGATGTCATCTAAGGTGATGTGGAACTACACTAAGTCTACCACATGTCACTTGTTTTGTTACTTTTGAAAGGCCCTTATGACCATTTGGGACCTGGCACATGTCGCCCATCAGTGGGGCCACATGTCATTACATTAATTATTGGCATCTGATCAAGGAAGATCATTGTATTCGTTGGTTCGAAGTTTGGATAGTTTGAAGTGTTGAAAGGTAAAATATCCTGAAGTCCCGAAGCTCTGGAGTAACACAGTTCGAGAATTCGAAGTTCAGAAGGAATGGGGAGTAGTGTTTAGGAAAGCTCTGAAGTTTTGGATCTCCGGGAAGTGACTGTTCGGAAGAAACATGGTGATGTAATACAAAAGCCTCTAAAGCTCGTAGCTATAAATAACTGAAGCAGGGATCGTGACATGGCATGATGATGTCACGTGGGGTAATGTGAACCTCATCTAGACATGCCACGTGTCATCAATTTTTTTACTTCTCGCAGACTCTTAGAACCAATAATGATCTAACATGTGTCGCTTGATAGTGGGACCATGTTTCACCACCTGGATTGATGATAGCAAAGCTAAGTGGACCCCATAGGGTTCTGAATTTTGGGAGTTCGACGGTCTGGGAGTTTTGTGATGTGCTGAAGGAAAATCTGTCGAAGCCCAAAGTTCTGGAGTGACGTGGATGGTTGATGTCACCAAGGGTGACATGGACACACTAGATGTTTTCCACGTGTCACCGTGTTCCATTCTCTTTAAAGGTTGTCCACACTAGTTGGAACTTGACATGTGTCACCCCTCGTATTGGGCCAGGTGTTCGCTTCTTGTGTTCTGCCACGTAGCACCTCTAGTGCATAGTTGTTGAATAGACTCCGGTAGTTCTCCAATCTAGTGTTCGAAAGGAATGGAGTCTGATGAATGTGAAATCCCCTAAATCTTTGGAGTGTCGGAGTGACATGATGTAAGGATTTCACCTAGGATGACGTGGAACTACCCTAAACATGTTATGTGTCCACTTTGTAACTTTTCCAGGTGGCACACTGGTAGGTGGATACTGATGATACTCTAGGATTTTTTCAATCTGAGCGTTCAGGGGAAAACAATGTGGAAGTTGTACAAAGATCCAAAGTTGAAGCAGCAGAGCCCTGAAGCTCCGAAGATGTATTGCGCAAGGGTTCGTCGGTTTGGCGTTAGGGAGAAGGGAGGCATGAAGTGACAAGAGCTTCTGAAGCCCAAAATTCCAGAGCCTCGAAGCTCTCAAGGCTTCAGATAAGAACCTATCTGATAGCATCAAGTCACAGTCATGGTCACATGTGTTCGATGGCTAAAGAAAAAGAGCTAGTGCCTGAAAATTATGTTTGAAAACAGAGAAGGGATTAGAGAAGGAGCCCGTGGGGTTTTTTATTTGCACAGACCTTCACCAATGAGGTAAAGGACTGTAAAATTTAAGAGAGGACCCAACACTGATCGAAGAGCTAATTCGACTCTGAGATGGAAGAATCCATGTACAAAAATTGCATCATTGAAGAGACAATTTGTTCAAGTATCCATAGCTTTCTACTCAAAACTCAGAATTGAGCATGGAAGAGGGAATTGGAAAGGCCTTGAACAGTAGAAGATAATTGTTCACCCAGAAATTGGTTCTGGACAGTCAATTTCTCAAGAAATCAGCTGAAATACTTCTGATACTTTATGAATCTGAATTATTCATGTTTGCATGAAATTGTTAAGACAATTAGCCTGACAAAGTTCTGTTGGTTGCACACTTTTGCAGAATTAACAGCAGATTGATCATATCATATCAGTGCAGAGTGTAGTGAGATGGATGATACAGAGGGGGCTTATATCTAGGAAGATGAAATCTGAGGAATGGATGTTCATTTGGGTATGGGAGGAACGAAATCCAATGGACATGGTGAAGGAAAGGATGATAACATGAATATGGTGGAGACCATTAGAAAATTGTAGAAAGATGTCCAGAGTCACAAAGATGATAATGAAAGGATTATGAAAACCAAAGAGTAGCAGAAAGACTTCAATATGAAGTTAATGCAAAGCCTGGACAGAATTGAAAAGAAATTGGATAATGAGAGTGGCTCCAGCAAATCAGGAAGCCACAGGTTCCCTGGTGAGAAAAGAAGAAAAAGGAGTGGTAGCATACCTCACCATCACTCCTAAAGGCATTCCAATATGAGATCACATAGCAGCTCAAGTCCATCCCCTGTCAGGAAGCATAGGTGTTCTAGGGTGGATGAATTGAAAGGAGAAATGAACAATATCAAACCTCCTACCTTTGATGGAGAGCACAAGAAAGATTAAGATGTTGAAACATGGTTGTTGGGCATGAGGAAATATTTACAATTGCATAATTATTCTTCTCATGCATAAGGAATAATTTCTATCTACCAGCTTAAAGGAAAGGCATCCGTGTGGTGGGATCATCTTGTGCAAGTGCAGCACATCAAAGAGAAGAATGTTACATGGAAGGAATTCAAGAAGAATTTTGAGAAGAAATACTTAACCAAGAGGTATTATGACAAAAAGATGAAAGATTTCTTTGAACTCAAACTGGGAAGCATGACCATTGATGAGTATGAAAGGAGATTTTTAGAACTGTTGAAGTATGTCTCCTTCATCAAGGATGAGACTGTTAATATTCAGAGATACTTAAGTGGGCTGCCATCCTTTGTTAGTGACAATATTCAGTATGATGATCCCAAGACTTTGGAGGAAACCATAAGGATAGCCAAGTGCTTGTATGATCATCATAAGGGAAAGTTGACTTTCCAAAGAGATTGGGAAGACAAGAAGAATTTTAAGAGGGAATAGAGGTGGAAGGGGAACAAGCCACCATTTTATAGAAACAGTCCTCAAGGACATCCATCTCTTAGAGAGCACAAAATGGTTGAGGTAGGTGGGAAAAGGCCAAGGCAAACACCCATTCAATGTTGGGGTTGTAAAGGAGACCCTAGGTATAGATATTGTCCTAACCGAAGTGACAAGGTGAGAGTTGTCCACAATGTACAACAAGCAGAAACAGTGGATGACATGGGAAGAAATGTTCCAAGGATCTATGCATCCCTAGACAATAAGTAAGCAGATTTTCAATCACTTATGATTGAAGTGGAAGGTATGATCAATAACCATGCCTTTATTATTTTAATAGATTCAGGAGTTATTCATAGCTATATTGATTCTAAGGTAGTGCAAAGATTAAAATTTTCAAGAAGCAAACATGGAAAATGTTGGCTAGTACATTTGGCTACAAGAGCCAAGAGAAAAGTTGTTGAGTTGGTTAAATCGTGTCCAGTGGACATGAATGGGATAAGTACCAAGGTAGATTTGAACATCATGCCATTGGGTTCATACAACAATCTAATTGGTATGGATTGGTTGGACCAACACCATGTTGTATTGGACTGTCATAACAAGGAATTTACTTGCCTAAACAAGGGAACCCAAGAACATTCCAAGGAATTCCAAGGGCATTTATTGTCTAAGAGATCTCATAAATGCAGCTGAAGAAATGTTACAAGAAGGGTTTTCAAATATTCGCAGCCCATATGTAGGAAGCGCCTAAGGATAAGGTGTCAAATTTGGAGGATCACGCAGCCCTGGAAGAGTTTGAGGATTTGTTCAAGGATATATCGGGATTACCCCCAAAGGGAGATATGGATTTCTCTATAAATGTGATGCCTAGCATAGCTCCAATATCAAAGACTCCCTATCAGATGAGCACACCAGAGATGAAATAAATGCAGATGAAGCTTGAGGAATTGTTGAGAAAGGGGTATATACTCCCAAGTTTGTCACCTTAGGGCACCCCAATTCTATTCATGAAGAATAAATATAGGACATTGAGACTATGCATCGATTTCAGACAATTGAACAAAGTGACTATAAAGAACAAGTATCCTTTGCCAAGGATCGATGATCTTTTTGATCAATTAAAGGATGCAAATAGATTCTCAAAGATTGATCTCAGGTCGGGATACCATCAAGTAAGGATCAGAGATGAAGACATCAGCAAAATTGCCTTCAGAACAAGGTACGGTCATTATGAATTCGCAGTGGTGCCATTCGGATTATCAAATGCGCCAGTTGTGTTTATGTGCTTAATGAATGGTGTTTTCCAAGAATATTTAGACAAGTTTGTCATTGTCTTTCTAGATGACATCCTTGTATATTCCAAGACAGAATAAGAGCATGAGAAGCACTTGAGGATGGTGTTACAGGTGCTAATAGAGAACCAGTTGTATGTCAAATTGAGCAAGTGCTCATTTTATCAAAATCGAATTCACTATTTTTGGCATATAATATCTGAAGAAGGAATAGCAGTAGACCTCGAAAAGATTGAATCCATTAAAGGGTGGACAGCACCTAAGAATGTGACAGAATTCATATCCTTCATGGGTCTAGTTTGCTACTATAGGAGATTCATTGCATGGTTTTTTAGGATTTCTCACCCAATCACTTCCTTGCAAAGGAAAGGTGTGAAATTTCAATGGACAGCAAAATGTGAAAATAACTTCCAGCAATTGAAGCAATTGTTAACCAGTGCTCCAAATTTGAGGATTGTAGATCCGAATGAAGATTTGGTGGTTTGCACCGATGCATGCAAAGAAGGACTTGGTGGAGTCCTCAATCAGAATGGGTTTGTAATTTGTTTTGAATCAAGAAAATTAAAAGAGCATCAAAGGATCTAGGTCACTCATGATTCAGAGTTGGCAGCCATAGTTCACGCCTTGAAAGAATGGAGGCAATACCTCATGGGAAAGAGTTTTGAGTTTAGGACAGACCATAATGGTCTGAAATATTTGTTTGATCAGCCTACATTAAATGCTAGGCAGAGCAGATGGTTGGAATTCCTATGTGAATATGACTTTGACATCAAGCACATCAAAGGAAAGGAGAACAAAGTGGTTGATGCACTCAGTAGGAGAGTGCATGAACTACATGCCACGGCCCTTAACATGTATCAAACATATCTCAAAGGCATAATTTATGAGGATGCAAAAGCAAATTTGCAGTACATGGAGTTGGTGACAAAACTACAGAAAGGTAAAATGCAACAAAAGGTTGAAGATTTTAAATTGGGTAATGATGAAGTTATCTTGTACAATAACCAAATTTATGTTCCCAATTCTCATGAATTGGTGGGTACAATTTTTAAAGAGATGCATAATGTGTCTTATGATAGGCACCCAAGATATATGAAAACAGTGGCAGCAGTCAAGAGCCAATACTATTGGCCAGTCATGAACAGGGATATTGTTGAGTACATTACTAAATGTATGGAGTGTCATAAGGTCAAGGCTAAGCATAGGCACCCAGTTGGGTTGTTGCAGCCATTGCACATTCCTGAGTGGAAGTGAGAAGTGGTGACCATGGATTTCATCACATGATTACCCAGAACAAGCAAGCAACATGATTATATCATGGTGGTGGAGGACAAGCTTACTAAAGATGCTCATTTCATTATGATGAAGACTACTCACAAGAAAACTAATTTTGTTGATATCTATATGAGGGAAGTATCATGTTTGCATGGCATACCCAAGACAAGTGTGTCTGGCAGAGATCCAAAATTTACCTCAAAGTTCTGGAGGGGATTATTCAAAAGGTTCGGAACAAATCTAAACTTCAACACAGCTTATCATCCTGAGTCTGATGGGAAAACGGAAAGGGTGAACCAAGTGATAGAGGATATGCTAAGCATGTACGTGATGGACAAACCATCTAAATGGGAATATTATCTACTCTTGGTAGAATTTTCCTACAACAATGGGTACCCGTCATCTCTGAAGATGAGACCATTTGAGGCACTTTATGGCAGAAAGTGAAACACACCAATAAGCTAGGACAAACCAGTTGATAGAGCGGTGATTGGGCCAGAGTTGCTCAGGGAAATGGATGAGAAAATATTAAAGATATAACACAATTTAAAGGCTGCCCAAGACAGGCATAAAAGCTATGATGGCAAGGGTAGAACTCAGAAGGAATTTAAAGTGGGTGATCATGTGATCTTGAAGGTGAAAGCCAACAGAAGTTCCCTGAAGTTGGGAAACTGTTCCAAGTTGGCATCCAGATATTGTGGGTCATTTGAAATCCTAGAAAGGATTGGACCAGTATCTTATATGATTGCATTGTCTGCATCTATGTCTATGCATAATGTATTGCATGTATCATTTCTTAATAAATATATACCTTATGCTAATCATGTTATTGATTGGAATGTGATTCAGGTGAAGCAAGAAAGTGTTTTTCAAGTGCATCGGGTACGCATTCTAGACTGGAAAATAAAACACTTCTGGAATCGAGCCATAGGGCTTGTAAATTTCCATTGGACCTGGTACAATCCTGAGGACACAACTTAGGAGCATGAAGATGCTATGCGAGAAGAATACCTACATATTTTTGAAGATTTTTGAAAATCTTGTTGTAATATGTAAATATGATGCACTGAGGATAGTACATAAATAAGGGGAGGGGATTGTAATACCCCAAGGCTGAGCCCCTACTGAATTTTAATGATGTTTATAGGCTGGTGACCCAAGTGTTTATAAGTTGGGATGCTTATGTGTTTACTAGGCTGGAGAGCCTAGATGTTGAAGGCCAGGGAGCTTGATTTGTGTATATGTAAATACTACATCGTTAATAAAATTACATCATTGCGTGTAGACCGACCATGAAGAAATAGTTATAGGGGACTAAGCTCCACTAGGAAGGGAAAAGGACGGGGCTAAGAGGATAGGAAAAAGGAGCTAAGATTGAGGGCTTAACCCAAGGGAATATTATAATGTATTTCCTAAAATTCTAAGGTTTGGAATTTAAAACATGTTATCCTAAGTTCTTATGGGGAGGGGAAAGGACTCCAAGTGGAGAGGAATGAGCTCCCAAGAGATCCATGTGTCAACCTGAGTGCATGCAAATTTATTTGGGAAAATACATCGTTGTGGGGGTTTGCTCACCATTCTGTCTAGGATCCCCCACTCACGCACGCACTTAGACTGAGCATCCACACAGCCATTTTCCTCCATTGTTGACCTCTACAACTTTTGGAACCTGCAAACCCATGAAGCTAACCAATTTTTCCTGTGAGGCACAACACGATTGCATCGTACCTGAGCCATATCGCGCCCTATCCATTTGGTTGTTTTGACCCACGTTTTCCCTGGACTGGTGTGGCTTATTGCTATTACCAGATCCCATACCCAATTTTTCTATTGTGGTTATATGTTTGATTTAGGATCTAGACAGAGGGGGTGGGTTGTCAGGCCCATGGATAGAAGAAGCAGATTGCTAGGTCTGTAAGCAACTCTCTCTAGGTGAGAGAGTTTGTTAGGGAAGTGATTTCTCCTAGAGGGAGTCCAGCAACATCTACAGAGATCTAAGAATTCTTGATCTTGCATGTTTTTGAAGCCCTATATGGAAAGTGGAGCAGTCGATGGACTGTTGGACAGTGAAGGTATATATTCTTGGGGTGGGACAGGCATGTGGGGAATGAGAGTCTGTGAGCGGTAGGCGTAAGTAGGCTCATGGGAAGGAATCCTTCCTGTTTCATTGTGCAGCTTCCCATAGTCTCAGCCTAGCCTAGGATTGTCTTTACCCTAGGTGGAGTTTAGTCCCATCTCGGGGGTGACCCACTGCTGATATCTTGGAACAGCATGGTCTAAGGCTGGGAAGTTCATGGAAGGTCTGCACGCAGTCGTTGGCTTTCTTCATAAAAAGATAAGTACCATTTCTATGTTAATTATGTTGTGTAACCTGTACATGTCATTATAGTTATCTTATTGCTTGTATAAGTTGTTTATAGCATATTGTTGTGATTTCCGCATTTAATTGTGTATATATATAGAATTCATATTATTTGTTTAAGCATATATATGTATGATGTTCTGCAAAGAGCTCTGTGTGCCATAGCCCAGCGGGTCTATGTCTGGGTATGGACAATTTCTTAACAGAACAGAGCAGATTTGTGGTAGCATGCCCCATCCTGGGATGGCGAGGTACGTGACATTCCACCTTCATTAGCAACACTTTATTTTCTTCAACCATTTCTCTCACAAACTTATATTGAACATCAATATGCATTGTCTTTAAATGATAAGCTAGGTTATTTATTAGGAAGATTGCACTCTGACTATCAAAATCTATCCTTATAGTTTGATGTACCAAACCAATACATGAACACAATATTTGTAACCATACTTTGTCCTTGTTTGCATGAGTGGTTTCCATGTATTCAGCTTATGTAGTTGAGAGTGCCTCTACAAACTGTCTTTTTCTCATCCAATTTATTTCTCCTCCAAACAAGTTAAACACATACCCTCTTGTAGATCTTCTGCCATTCAGATCTCTAGCCCATTCTACATCAACAAACCCATGTATGTCCAACACTCATTCGGATCCTTGTCTACCTTGGTAGCACAATCCATAACTAGTTGTTCCACGCAAATACCTGAAAACCCTCTTTATTATTGTCCAATTCTCCTTCCTTGGTTTTGACATATTCCTGCTCAAAACTCCCACTGAATGTGTAATGTACGGTATAGTACAAACCATTGCATACATAAAACTTCCAACCGCACTCACATATGGATCATAGGACATGTCCTCTTCCTTTTCTTGTGTATTGGGACACTGGTCCACAAACAACTTTACACCTATAGGAATAGGGACCCTAACCGGTTTACATTCCTACATATTAAACCTCTGCAATATTGTCTCAACACATTTTCTTTGATTTAACCAAAGATTCTTGTTTTCTCGATCTATTTTAATTTCCATGCCCAAAATGAAATTTGCAGCACAAAGATCCTTCATGTCAAACTTGGAGGAAAACTGAGTTTTCACATCCTAGTTAATATTCTTGTTGTTTTCTATCAGCAGCATATCATCCACATACAAGACCAAATAAATAAGATGATCATCGATTATACAGTGATCCATTTTGCTCCTTATGAAGCCAAGTCCCAACATATAAGTATCAATTTTTTTACACCACATCCTTAGTGATTTCTTTAACCCATACTGGGACTTTTTTAGCTTGCATAACAGCTCTTTCTTTCCCTTCACAGAAATCCCTTATGGTTGCTTCATGTAGATTTCTTCTTCCAAATACCCATGTAAGAATTTTGTCTTCAAATCCATCTGTTCAACTTCAAAATAAAAACTAGCAGCAACAGATGAAAGAAATATAATAGAAGTTAACTTGGCAACTGGAGAAAAATATTCATCAAAGTCAGTTCCCCCTACCTAGGAATAACCTTTTGCTACTAACCAAGATTTTTATTTCTCCACTTTTCCTTCTACATTCATCTTCTTCTTAAACACCCATTTGTTGCCAACATGATTTTTTCAAGTCAGCAACTCCACTAGATCCCAAGCCTCATTCTTATCTAAGGATGACATTTATTCAACCATGGCCTTTTTCCAAAGTTTTCCATCCTATGAATCCACGGCCTCCCTAAGATTTCTAGGATCATCATTAGTAATAGACAAAGAAAAAATTGAACAGAAATTGGGTGGAGTATACCTTTCCTATCACCTTCTTTTCCAAATCAATCTCCTCAATATTGGAGTATGAGGATCTTCTTCTTCTAATTCTTGTTCTTTTGTAGAGTCTGATTCGTCATCAACTCAAACTCTATTTTCTTTGGTTCTTCCTCCTTTGGTAAGACTTTTTGTTTGACAACATCTTTGATTTCTCTAAATACCACATCTTAACTATACACCACCTTCTTAGTTTCTAGGTTCCACAGCTTAGAACCTTTCATACCATCTTTATACCCAATAAAGATACACTTTTCAGCGTTTTTATCTATCTTACTCTTGTTTATCACAGCTAAATACCTTGAGATGTGTCAGAGAGGGTATCTTACCAGTCCATACCTCGTGTGTATTATTTTCATCTAACGCTGATGAGGGTGATCAATCGACTAGGCAACATGCAGTACCCACTACCTCTACCTAGAATTCCTATCCTAACCTGGCACCATTGAGCATGCACCTTACTTTTTCCATCAGCGTCATGTTCATCCTTTCTGCAACTCCATTCTGTTGAGGTGTATATGAAGTAGTCTTCTACCTTTCTATACCTCACTTCTTAAAACATCATTCAAATTCATTTATGCATAACTCTCCACCATTATTCATCCTTAGCACCTTACTTATTTTCTTTGTTTGATTCTCCATAAGAGCCTTAAACTCTTTAAACCTGTCAAAGAATATATATTTATTCCTGAGGAAATATATCGATGTATTCCTTGATAATTCATAAATAAATGAGACATAGTACACATATTTTCCCAATGATGAGACCGACACAAGTCCAAACACATCATTGTGCACCAACTGTAAAATCCCCTCTGCCCTCGATGCACCAGATGGGAATCTTACCCAATTATGCTTCCCATATACACAATGTTTGTAGAAATCAAAATCTAGAGAGGATTTAGACATACCTTCAACCATACCTTTACCATGTAGTACTAGAAGGCCCTTCTCGCCAATATGCCCTAGTATTTGATGCCACAACATAGTCTTTTCTCCAGATATTGTAAGAGTTTTTTATTCTTCAGCTCCAATATTAGGAACAACAAAACTATTACACCCATCAGTAATAGTGCTTCCCTACATCTTATACAGATTTCCAAACCGAACTCCCTTCAGCAACACCATTTCTCCTCGAACCATCCTGCAAGTTTCTTTCTCAAACATTGTTTTTACCCTTGCATCATCCATTTTTCTTACAGAAATCAAATTTTTGGCCAATCTTGGGATGTTCAAAACATTGACAAGTTCTCTAATCCTTCCATCCATGAGCTTCAACTTGAATTTCCCTCATCCTATTATTTTTGTTGTTGATTCATCACCTATGGAAACATCACCTCCATCATACCTTTCATATTCACAAAACCACTCCCTATGAGGAGTCATATGAAAGGATGCACCTAATCCAACCATCCATGCCTCATGATCTGCATGTGTGCTTGCAAAATCCAACTACACATCCCCTCCTTCTTTCGTGGAGGTTTTTTCTTCTGTAGAAGGAGCATCTTCGTATGCCTTCCCTCTCTCAACACTTTTAAATCTACATTGCTTCTTGTAGTGCCCTTCTTTTCCACATTTCCAACACACCTTTACAAACATTCAAGGAGATTTAGATCTTCCCTTAGATTTAGATCTCCCACTTAAGGACTTAGATATGTTTCTTTCATGGGAGTGTCCTCTTGAAAATAATGCATCTATGCTATATCCTTCCATGTTCTTCCATCTCATATCCTCTGACAACAAGGATGATACCACATCATTGAAAATTAAAGTAGTTGTATTACTACCTATAGCCACAACCAGACTATCCCACGAGTCTGGTAAAGAAAACAATAAACTAATGCACTTGTCTTCATCAGAAATCTTAATATCAAAATATAATAGATGGTGTACCACATTATTGAAGGAAATCATATGCTTTCTCATTGAGTCTCCATCTTCCATCCTCAATTTATACAGCTTCTTTCACAAGAACATTTTATTTACTAGGGACTTAGAAATACAAAGTCCCCAACTTATCCCATAATTCCTTGGTTGTAGCTTCCCATGACACATTCAGTAATATTGAATATGAGAAACACAACTAGATTGTGATCTTCGCCTTCTGTTTCAACTTTTTACAGTCTTCTATTGATGTTCTTGTAAGTGTAGTACCTGGATCCACTGAGATCCACTGATCTTTGTCTACCAACATATATTCCATCTTAAGCTTCCACAACTCAAAACTTTTCCCATTAAATTTATCAATCTCTATTTTTGAAATGTTCATCATTTCTTTTCACCTGAAGAATCAATACCACAAATCTCCCACTGTAATAAGGTTTATCACAGACCCGAGCCAAACCCTTAGCCACAAAGGCACCCCCCTAAAGACAAAAACTGCTCTGATACCAAATGTAGATTTTAACCTTGTACAATTAATTGCTACAAACAGATTCTTAACAAAAACAAAAAAAGATACAATGTCACACACACATACATTACACAAAAAAATTTACCTTGGAAACCCAAATCGGGAAAACCAACAACTTGCTTAGAGCCACACCTTTAATCATATATTCATCATATCTTCATTGTTTACAATACAATGCATATATAGGATCCTGTAGCATCCAAACCTAATCCATTGACCTGGATTAGTCAACAACTATAATTCCTTAACCTGAATTAGAAAACCATCGACGAAAACCATGTGCTGAAAAACCACCCAAAAAATTTGATGCAAAAAGACAAAAAAAAAAATTGGGGGCATTGCCCCCAAACCCTCTAGACAAGGGGGCTATCCCCCCCACACACACCCAACACAACACACACACTAGATCTAGTCGTGCAAAGAATATAACACATAACCAACAAGTTTTCCTCGAGATATGTTACCTGGAAAAAAACAATTAATGCATTACTTCCATTAGTGGACACTTGGACCTATTGTTAAGAAAAAGACTTATTTATTGTGATATAAAATTGATTAGCAAGCATTGAAAAAATAAAAAATAAGGATATATGAACAATAAAGAGATGTGGTGTCTAATTTGTTTTACTACTAACTATCCACTTCGCTAAATCTGGCGTGGTTCTTGAAACAAAAGATCCATTTATACAAAGAAAATAGAGAAGTTAAAGGATTCCTTGGTCCTTTTTAAAGCAATATTGTTATGTTGTTCTTTTCAATGTGAAATCTGCTAGGTGATTCATATACAATCTTAATAAATCTAGATTTCGTTTATGGGTAGTGGATCTCAATTGTTTTACTTGCCACCTCTTTACATGATCTATTAATGCATTTGCGGGAAAATGGTTCAAATAGGGAATGTGACTTCCAAAGGTTAAACATGGGAATTGATTCATTAAAGAAATTCTCTAATGATTATAAATCATTCATAATGTTGATTACACATCCAGGAAGCTACAATTTTTCCAAGAGGTTTTCAAGCAACATGTATTGAATTGAGACATCTCAGGTCACACATGTGATTTAATAAAAGGTGTTTCAACATTACATGTGGTCAGAGCATGAATCCCAACACTCTTGTGCACTTTATGAATCAATGGATGACCCCCAAGTAGACACAAGCTCCCAGTGAAGTCATTAATCTTGTAATGGGTTTCCATGTAGCACAACAAAGAATTTTTAAATAAGCGGAGATGGAGTGGACTACTAAGAATTAAATTTCATTACCAAGACTACAGTTGAGTGTTCTGGAAGAGAGTGAAGGCATATAAGACTCATGAAAATCATCCAACTCATAGCCTAATATCCCATGGGTTTTGAAAATTAGTCACAATGGCCAGCATAATATTAGACATTGGCATTTTCATCTAGGAAGCCTTGAGTGAAGCAAGAAAGCTCCAAGGATCTAAAGATAAATCCAATTTTTAATGATTACTTCTCAGCCAGTAAGATACTTCTTAGATCCTTTAGGAACAATTTTTTACTTTGATGAACATATGTCTACAAATTTTGTTTTTTGAGGGATGTGTTTGGCCTCTAAATACTCTATGGCAATTAAAAATGCACTACAAGCTAAATCACACTTGGTGAAGGGACGCAATGGAAAACCAAAGAATGTGGTGATAATTTGACCTTCCATGGATAAAAAGTATAGGTTAGATAGATATAATTTCAAAGCAAGATGGTATGTGATGTGTTTTTCTTAGGGAGACTACATAGAGAGTTAAAAATGCACTATGAGGAAAAACACATAGCAAAGGGAGTTGCATCACCAACTAACAGCATCAAGTGATGTGTTTGTCTCATAGAGGCTTTGTGGGATTGTGCCAAAGGTTTAAGAATTCAAAACGAGGGAAAACACATTGGCAAGAGAACTACAATGTTTTCAAAGAAGATCAAGTGATTCATATTAACCTTAGAAAAAATTTCGAACCTCACCAAGAGTCAAAAAATGTACAAGGTAAAACACATTTCTAAAGTGTGCAACAACTACCTAGAGAAAAAAACATTGCATTTTATCCTTACTGACATCATTGGAGCCCACCATCAGCTAAAAAGTGCATGCAAATCCAAAACACACTCGTTGTGGAGTTGTGGAAATAAAACAATAGAGAAGATGTTGTGTTTTATCCTTAGAGGCTTTGTCGAACCCTTCCATGAGCTTAAGAATATAGTAGAGGCCAAAACACACTAGCTGGTAGGTTGCAACAATGGAAAAAGTGAGAGAGTGATCCATTTTACCCTTTGGGGATTTTCCAGACCCTACCACAAGCCAAAAAATGCACAAGGTCACAAAAAATACTAATTAGGAAATTGAGGAAGCAAACTAAACTAAACAAGAAAGTGATGTGTTTTTCCTTCAGATATCCCTATTAGGCCCTAAGCAAGATAAAACTTCATTATAGGTGAAAATGTGGTTGTGGTAGTGAAGCAAGAAGGAATTAATGCATTTTTTTTCAAGGGATGTTCTCTAACTTATTGGTCCAGCTTTTTTCCTCCTTGGTGAGCTTGGGTGTCAAGATTGTGCCCATAGATCATAGATATTAACTCACCAGTGAATAATCTCAAACAAGATTCTTTGTGCTTAACACTATCATTTCTTGTTATTTAGGATGTTTCACAAGTGCATTTTTATTTACTAACAATGTTTATTGAGTGTTTTAGGAAAGAGAGATGTGTAGAGCTAACATGGAACATCGAGTGATATATGAGAAAAATCCAAGCCTAGAACCATGTTTATCATGCTCAATTACCTATAAATCAATTGGTCATAAGGCATACTCAACTTCTAATTCATGTTTTTTATGTTTTATTTGAAGTTAACAATAATTTTGATGAAAAAATGAATTTTTTAAATAGGCAGGGGGGAGACCCCAAGATCATTGTAAAATGCTCATAAATCAAATCCAAATTTGAAATCACATTACTCATACTCATTTACCCCTATATTTGGTTATATGCCTCATATTCCATTGTTACTTTTATTATGATCTCATTTATGAGAATTAAAAAAAAAAACAATGGTAATAGACAGAAAATCTTAACTCAGGAATCGAGTGTCAATTCTTTCACCGAAGATGAATGAAATGAGCCAGAATGTCATTGTTCATTTGTGGGAGGGAAGGAAACTTCACTTTTCTCTTGTACAACAATTTGATTCCCATCATTGTAATCCCATTGACAAATCATTTATTTGCTCGTTAACTAGTTATGCTTGTCTTGTTCTTGTACTCTATTTAATCAGGTATCAAGGATGTTGAGTTAATGTTATATCCTTTATCTTGTGAGCATCATAGTCTGAACATGTTTTTGTGTTGTTATCTTATGCTTAAAAAATATCTCATGTGCAAAGAGCTCAATGGAGAAACAGGATTCATGAGTGGGATGAGGGAGAATAAACGCGGGATTGAAACTCCAATCCAACTTCACTCAAGTGTTAGAAGAAAGAACAAGTAAACATGGAGGGATGCAAAGTTCATTACCTAATCCAAGAGAAGAGCCATGTGTTGATCAATATCTATGCTCGAAGAGGAGTGAAGTGAAAGGGATGATAGCCACTAGTCCTAGCCTATAAATGAATGCAAATACAATGCAATTTATATCCAAATACAAACACGAGCATGCTTGAAATGAGGATGTGAGCAGGGATGAGGAAGAGGACATCTAAGTGATTGGATTAGTTCCCTTGAATCAATGTTTATCTTTGAAAGTCTCACATGAGTGAGTAGGATATTGTATTTTCTCAATTTTATTGAGGTTTATTCTCACAAATTATTGAATAGTCAAAGTGAGAATAAGACAAAATTATAAGAGGTTGAGAAGCTCAAGAGTCATATAAGGTTGTTGAAGAGTCAATAATCTAGAAGGCCAAGAGTCATGAATTAAACTTATAAATAGAATCATTTCCTTCAAGCAAAAGGTTATCTTTTTGGTATTGTAAGCTATCTTCCTATGTTAATAAAGAGACCATTGTTAGCTAGTGTATTTATACTCTTGTGGAGTTTTGTTTGGTCTTGTGTGTAACATACCCCAGCCCAACCGAGGGACATTACGATGCAGAAAACTCACAAAAATGAAATTTTTTCTACTAATTAAATTCCTATAGCTTTCAGCTACGAATTACAACCATACTTAGCTAATGTCTATAACCATAAAATAGATGCATCTAAAGCATGCTAAAATAGACATGAAATGCAGCTAATAAACCAACATAGCATCATATAACTTCTTCTGAAATACACAGAGATCGTGCACAACAATTTAACTCATAAAAACAAGACAGAAAATAGATAACAATTATATTTTCACAATAGTTGTGCAACCAACTACTTGGGATGGACATTCCAACCAAACATAGACTTGTTGTTCCAAATATCAACAGAAAATCACCCCTAAGTTGAGGCTAGAAATCCACAAAAGAGGGTGTTCACTCACTATCCACTCATATCTCATAAAAATCACAACCCACTAGTATTATCCTACAATTAACCTTATTTACCACTAGCTCTCTTCATCTTGACCTTCCCAACCTAAGGAATGTACCCCTTCACTGATCTTAGTCCCTCAGGCATCCCATTCATTTATTAGGTTCTCTCTGGCACAGGTAACTAGGAATCTCTCAGCTGGGAACTCAAGGGAACTTGCTGCTAGGAAAAATACCAGCAAACCATAGCGAACACTTGTTGATTTAGTGCAACTCACACAAGAGTTCACTCTTCAGGCCTAACAGCCTGGCTCTTCAGTCCTCAACTCCCAAATGCTCCAAATACACTCCACCTTGCTCTAAAAATCTCCCTACATGGTTGCACCAACTCCAATCTCTCTGTCTTTCTCTCTACTTTCTCCCCATGTACCCAACTTGACTATCCAAAAACTATTGTCCCAACCCATACGAATTTCCTCCCCTTGGCTTGCCTTTATTGACTCACACACTTCCCCAAGATGATTGTACTCAACCCCCATGTGCCCAATAACTTTGGGATGTGACCACTCACACCCACCCTCTTAAATGTATTCAATGTATGGCTTTGGGAACACTCAACCAGAAATTAGAAGGTTCATATACAAATATATATTTTAGGAAAAAAGTGTTGAATTAATATACATGGTTAATTCTCCCTTGGACCCCTCTTGGCCATTCTCCTAGACCCTCCCCTCTCTTGTGGATTTATTCATACCCCATCTCTATACATATCCCCTTAACAGCTCACATCACATTTTGTTATTAACATTCATAAATGTGATGCACACATCACATCACTTTGGTCATAGCCTTACATTATATCTACATAAGCATTAATTAAACTAGGGATTATAGTGGGGATGTTACATTGGGATTATTCTCTCCTTTCCTATTTCTCGTATTGCTTATGGGTGTGAGAATTCTAATTCCTAGACTATTCTAGTAATATGGTGTTTTCTCTTATTTATCTTATTCTTGCTAACACTCGATATGAAACAAGGAGCTTCTTAATGAATTTTGATTCAGAATGGATCATTATATAATTTATCATCTATCTCGGTACTTTCTAGGTGGATAAATTGGAGGAATTGGCTTGCAGGTCCTGTTATCGTGGGATTTGTACTTGTGCAAATCCCACCACAAGATCTTGAAATCTTGTGTAACTATGGAAGAAACTACCAATGTCACCTAAGTAGGATATCCCCTCATTTTAATGATGGAGGAGGTCCACCACAAAGGCGGCTTCCCTAGTGACCTCAAGGGATTGAATAGCAAGTTTGATGGCCAAGCCTACCACCCCCTATCTTGATCACATGTTAGTTGGTCTAGGTCTAGGATGGAAAGAGACGTTGTAAGGTGATTGTTGTACCTGCCTAGAACAAGAATAATCTGCAGCTACAGTATGAAACAATGACCTATTTAGACACTAGACAAGTTAGATTGCAATGGACGTTGCAAATTACAACAATAAATGATTAGAAATAGCAGCAACAATTAGTGCTGAGAAACACCACAATTGACCATAAAAGTAAGCATTCAACCAATAAAATATTTTCCAATTATTAGAGGTGATTTATGAATAATTTAATCCACTTGTAAGTAGGTGTATGCAGCAATTAAGACAATTTCCAGTGGTTGTAGCAAAATTTTGTAACAACAACGATAAATATTGTGAGTTTTCTATAGTTAGGGTTAGTAGAGTTAGTATAACACTTAATAGATTTGGAAAAAATGATTTTAACAACTCCTTTCACCACAATATTACTTCTAGATCGATGTCAATGTCATTCTAGGGCCTATGGAATCTCAAATGCATCCAAACTTGAAGATTTATCTAATTGAAACCAAGAGGTAGTTTATAAACCCTAAGGTTCAAGCACATTTGGGCCTTAGGCTTTAGACTTTGAGGAAAAGGATATCTATTGTGCAAGCACATTTGGGCCATAGATATCGTTTCTTCATTCTTGTAGCTTCACTTAGGTCAAAGATCAATTGTCTAGGGATAAATTCGTAGAGTGCTAGCGCTTTAGAGCTTTAGGCTTCTAACCCTAGCAAGGATGTTTCACTAACTTGGAGAAATAAAACTTTGTGAGGGGAAGAAGCACGTATGTTCCCCTCTTAGGGTTTCCACAAAACAAGAATTTTTGCAACAAAATAGCAATTTCACCATTTACATCAACAAAATATCGTAAAGTTGTAGAAAATTACTTACTCTATCCAATAAATCAAGAGCATCAAACCCTAATTGCATAAATATCCATCCAAAATCAGCAAAAGCATCCACAATAGACCTCCTTTAAGCATAGCACATGAGATATAAAGACCAAGAAGTCTGAAATAGAGAAAATTCTAGAAGTGTTACCCCACAATGGTGAGGAGTGATGATGAAAATGAAAAGACTATCACTATGTTACATACCAAAATGTCACACTTGAGTTTCGCACCCTAAGTGTCACAAATGTCGCAAAGTGATGTATTCACCTTGTTAAGTGTTGCATGCACTATCACAAGTGTCATATGCACCTTACTTAGTGTTGAATTCATTTTTCTAAGTGTCACAACCCCTTGACACCATGAAAGACATTTTACATGACCCCTAAGTCATATTGGAGGAAGAAACCCATCATTCCAAGGCCAAAAACACACCTTTTTCTTGGAAAACAACCATTTTTGGGGAATTTATAAAGGGTGGCACCCCTGGCCATGTTGGGGGAGTGTCACTTCATGGAATGGTGCCCCCTTTTCATATTAAGGGAGCACCACTTTATAGCATTGTGCCTTTGTTCAACTCTGGGAAAGCGTCAATCTTGTTAGAGAGAAATTGGGGATCCTCCACCTTTTCCTAAGGGTCGGATCTCTTGGGATGAGTTTGGTTGTGTTCGACCCCTATGCTATGGATTCATATTAGGATCAGATCCCAATCTTAAGGACACATATCCTCAACCATATCTTGATAAAATATGCACAAGAACAATAATATGAAGGAAAAAGCTTATTAGCCAACTCTCTTGTATTCACACCAATGGTACATATTTATAGTACAATGGGTGATGCCACCTCATAGAGAGATTTTCTCTAGATCCTAAAATCATGCTTGATGATTAGGATAGGAAATATTAACTAACTCTTTAGTCATCACTTGAGAATATATTACCGATATCCTAAATGAATAATACAAATATAGGTGACAATTAAACTTGGTGATTGGTGAGGTAAGCCATAGGCTAACATTCCCCCCCTCAATCACAAGTTTGATCAATAATATCAGAAATGAAGCATAAACAAACTAGTATCATTTCCATGTCTTCATACAGAAACTCCAGAGTTGAGCCTCAATGAAGAACTACCTAAAAAAAACGCCAATTTGGATGTTGAATGGTTCATCTGAAATGAACTGGAAGAGAGCTGAGATATGGAAGTGAACAATTGTAATATTTTAACATTGCTTGACTGCTTGACAATTTGATCATTTTTCCAAGTATTTGAGATAGAAGAATATGATGTATTCTACTAATTGGTGAACATGTAGTATCACCACTCTACTATCAGTGTATCACTAAAGTGCTCTCTGAATCTGTGGTTTGGGACAACCACTGACCAATTGATACCATGTATCTGATGGTTTTTGGATGACCACTAACCAATTTTGAAACTTTTAGGTGTCCAACAAAATCCCAGTGTATAATGTGTATGATTCAATTGCAAGTCATTGAACCATAATTCTGCCAAATTATGTCATCTACAAATTGTAGTTGCCCATCTGGCATATTTGTTGTCGAAACTTTCGATCTAACAACCATCTTCAATTCCATCATCAATTCCCCCCTTTGTCAACTGAAAGGAGAGACCACAAGTGGTTTCACGAACCATCTTCATTTTATTTTTGAACTCCCCCCCCCCTTAAGGTACAGGAGAGTTACATCATTGTACTCCCCCCTCTAGGCTCAAGAGAGTACCATACTTGTTCCATTTGTGTATAACACAAAGTGGGTATGTGGAAACAACCACATGTTATCTCATCTTGTGAGGGCTATGCTTGAAATCTATTCCATAAGAGGATCACTTTAGACTTAAATACCCTTATGTCAAGTGCAAAAAAATGGTATGTGTTGCAAGATTGCCTTTACTTGAGATTGAATTCTACGGTAAGACATATAATTGCTTAGTTGTTGATTACCACTGCCAAGGATAATCCACTCATAGTGAATCTTCAATCTTGCAGGTTTCTTTAGTGTTGAACATCTTTCTGAATAATGGTTATGCTTGCCAAAATGCTAGCAAGGATGGAGATAAAAACATTGATTCTCCATGTGACCAACTTGATTGCAATGTTGGAATTTTTCATTATGATGTTGAACTAGAACAGGGGAAGTTAAAACTTCAGGTGAAGTTGAAAGTTCTTGAAGGAATCTGGCACTTTGGAATTGGATTGGTTTGGAATAATCGGGAAGATGAAAGCTAACTTCCTTGACATATCTAATTAATTTTCTATGCTTGTTGTGGTTGATTTCTTCCCAAGGTCTGATGATGGGATTGGAAAGAGTATTATGAACTTGTTGGTTTGAAATATATGGAAGTGGATTTATTGTATGTTGTTGCGTCGTTGAAAGATTTTCTTCACTGAACTCAAAAGAAAATTTTTGAAATGAAGGTTCATGAATAGCTTCGTCTTTGTCTACATATCGAGTTGTCTTACTGAGTTGATCCTTCAATGATTGTGGATCAAAAACATCATCATCATCATCATAGAGAGGGTTGTGTTGAACAAAAACTAGTTCAAAACACTTCATTGGCTATTGATTTTTGAGATCTATCAACTCATCATTCAATAGTTGGGATTGAGATTGAATAAGTCTAACTTTAGCTAACGTCACTTGCAAACAAGTTAGAACAGATTGTAGAATTTCTTTGTTTAGTATCATTGTGTTGTCTTCAACAGTGAATATTAGAGTGTTCAGTAATTCTAATAATTCTAGATTCGCTCCATTTGAATTACTGAAATATTTCTTCTTGTAACTCGCTCGCTTGAATTTGTTCTCTTGAGCTCGCTCGCTTGAATTTGTTCTCTTGAGCTCGCTCGCTTGAACTTGTTTATTTTAATTCACTTCCAGGAATTTTAGAATGTCGATTACCACCAAAAATGCATCCCAACTCGTGATTATTACAATGGTTTGAGTTTGATTATAACGAGATTCAACTCAACCTTTCGAATATGGACTTAAAAATAAAATGACATGAGCAAGTCTTGGGTTTCAGTTTCAACTGAGAATACACCCAAAAATTACATTGTAATTCAATTTATATTTGATTTGAAACTCTCAAAAAACTATTCCAAGTTGAGCCTACTTACTTAAAAAAATATTATTTGCAAGTTTACAATGAATGTTGATTTCAATGTTGAATTGATATTCAAATTTGATGATACTTTGAGACCTTGATTATGAGCTTGATGTTCCATTGCTTCAATGATATGAACATGAATTGTTGTTGAATGATGATGTGTATGACAACTTGAACGAGCATCGTGGGTGCTTGATCACATGTGCTTAAATGTCATTAATTGTATGCTTGAATTTTCTTATCTTGTTGTGTACTCCACGTGTGTTGCGTTAAATGATTAATTAATGATGTCAAGACTAGACATTAAACATTATAAGGCAATCCCCGTAATCAAGAACAATTTTACACTACTCAAAGCACCAGAAAAATGAGTACCTTTTAGGAGTTTGGCCCTGACCCTCTGAAAGTCTCATCGAAAAAGAGTGTGAGAGAGTATTGTACTAGACTCTTCTCAACTTCTTGATATCAATATTAGAAAATTGGCTAATTTGTACAAACTAACCCTCTTATCTTCACAATTAGAAATGAAACGTCCAAATTTGATAAACAAATTTCTTCTCATACAAAATTTCCCCCTTAAAAAACAGTGTTTTAATGTTCAAATGAATCCACTTATCACTTCCATTTTAATCCCATATCACTCCAATATAAATATTTTCAAAATCTCCTTATCACTTTAATCACATAAAAATACATTACATAAAGTAGTACTTTATGTTAACATTTTAAAAATATTTGATACTGGGCTTTGCATTTTATGAGATCAGGATGGGAAGACCATCATGCAAAAAACACACGCAGATGATACAAACAAGAATAGTACCCAGAAAGAAAAGTATGATCGTTGGCCACTCTTTGAATAGTTAAAATATAGACAGATTTGATTTCTGCTTAGATCAGATGTCATAGAAAAACACAAAACCTCCCAAACTAACAAATTTGTCAGAAGTGGATTCACATGGATCACCTCAAACAATGGAAATTGCAGAATAGCAATGAGTGATCAGCAATGGAATGTTCAAGAATTATTTTAAATATAACATCCATATGAGAACCCTCATTTCATCAACTGGATCTATGCTTGTTTTCAAATCAAGTAGATTGCTACGATACCTGGCAGATTTCTTGATATGATTGAGGTTGATTTGGATGCGATAAAGATTGGCATATTTCTCTTCTCTTTTCCATTAGGCGTTCAAGCTTGAATTTTTCACCTTCCAATTATTCATGAAATTGTCAAACGTCCCATGGAAAACTGCCTTGGAATTATCAGGTCCTTAAGACTAAAGGAGATCTGATACCATGATAAAATATGCACAAGAACAATAATATGAAGGAAAAGTATTATTAGCCAACTCTCTTGTATTCACACCAATGGTACATATTTATAGTACAATGGGTGATGCCACCTCATAGAGAGATTTGCTCTGGATCCTAAAATCATGCATGATGATTAGGCTAGGAAATCTTAATTAACTCATTAGTCATCACTTGAGGATATATTACTAATATCCTAAATGAATAATACAAATATAGGTGACAATTAAACTTGGTTATTGGTAAGGTAAGCCATAGGCTAACATATCCTTCATTTTCTCATGGTGGTTGTACCTCTCAAGCATATATATTTAAGGTATTTCCAAGGTGAAGGGGGGAACAATTCAGGTATCAAACCTTTGATTCTAGAGGAAGCATCAGTGTTTTTATTTCAAGATTCATGAAAGGGATGGACGAGGAGAGATTGGAGAAGATTGTTACATTGTCAAGCATGCTTTGTAAGCGCCTTCTTTGGCTTTTCAATCAATGATAACTTGGCCTATTCCCTTCAAGTTCATGTGTTCTACATTTTCTTCTCTATTGTCGTTTCAATATTCATATATAGATATGATTTGTTTAATCATATAGAGTAGGAGGAAGAGTACTTTTTCTAGTCTTTACAGGTTTCTATTTGCATTGAGGAGATTGGAGATCAAGCATCGAGATTGGAGCAGCGAGGACAAAAATCGCAACAAGGTACACCACATTCTTCTTCTCTCTTGCTTGATTGATTGAGTTAGATATATAGGGAAAGTAGTAACCACTTGTTCTCTTCTGTATTTGGACCAAATATTAGGGTCTTGGTTCAAAGGGGAGCTTATCATGTCTACAAGGTAAGATTTCTCACAACAAAAAAATGGTGACTCCACCGGGGAAGGATTTTGACTAGTTTTTCCTCTTTTTTGTCTTGAATCCTTTGCTTGTGATTAGATATTTTTTGTTTGATGCTTATTTATAATCTATTTCCCCTTCCATACTCCTCATTGAAGAGTTTAATGAGTCATTGATTGAGTCTGCCTGAGCTTGTGGAATCCATTTTTGAGCTTTTCATAAAGTGGCACTTCCCTGCAGTGTATACCAGGGCGCCATTAGTTGACTAGTGCTCCCCTAAGCCTACTAGAGTTCTCCATGGTGCTCTGTCTCTTTGAGTATAGGGCCATCATTCTACTTTTTTGAGTGGATTTTCCTGTTATGCTCAGTATCATTTTGAGAGGCATTTAGCCCAGTGACTCTTTATCTGTCTTTGGCTTTGTTTCATTGAGAATTTGACAGTTATTACTCATTTTCACTTCCTTCTTTGAGTTTGCATTCTTCTTCTACTTGTGATCCCCTTGGGGTAACAGGATCCCTTGGTTCATCCCAAATTTGAGTTATTTGATCTCCGTCTCGCAAAGCTTTCAGATTGTTTGATTATTTAGGAGTTTTCATCAACTAGAGTTTGCAAAGGTTGTTTGTTTTTTAGTCTTTCTTCTCTTCATTGAAACATATCACTTTTCTGGATGATTAGGAATCTCTCGTTTACTAAAACCCAGCCTTCAATGTTGTTTCTTGCTACTCATGTTTTGAGAATTTTCATGAGTGTTTGTTTTTTTTCTCTTTCACATCATTGAGTCCCTGATTGAACGTGTTATCTCCTACTTCTTTTCTTTCAGTTCTCATATTTTTTTAGTGCACTTTGTTTGATTGATTTTTTGCCTCATATTTCTTTGTGTCAAACATAGATATCTTTCATTTCATTTGAAAGTTAAGAAGAAAAAAAGTTTGCATATCTCCTTGCATGCATAATTAAACAAAGAAATTTAAAGTTCCATAGTTTTGAGTACTTGTTTGTGTTAAGAAGAATAGAACTCTTCTCCCTTCCATACATAGAATTCATCGAAAAGAAAAAATTTCATCTCATTCTTTTGCATTCTAATGGATTTGATTCTCTCTCACGTCATCAATTTCATCTCTGTGTTAAAAAGAATAGAAATCTTCTCCCTTCCATACATAAAATTCATCGAAAAGAATGAACTGTGTCTCATTCTTTTTCATTCTAATCGAGTCGAGTCTCTCTCACATCATCAGTTTCATATCCATGAACCTATTGAGTAAAAGCCATTAAAATCAACCACACACTAATAAAATCAACTAGAACATTTTTGGTTTTAGCACACCAACAATAGCACATGATTAGGGTATTTGGACTAGGAAAAGTGAGTAGATTGTCCAAGACTACTAAACAGACTGTAGAACACTAAAGAGTGAAAAAATCGAAATTCTGTATAAGAATAGTCGAGAACCCCCTATCACACAGGGACTAAACATGAGGTCACATGCGAAAGAGTAGCGGAGATCACCTCTCCAAAGCTTGATCAATCGTAGCAGAAAGATCATATAGTGGGGGTCCTTCCTGATGTGTCATTGACTCATTTGGTATCAATACTTCATGAACTTTGAATCCATTCAAGATCCTCTAGAGTCTTTTGATCCACTTGTCCTCAGTCCTCTGGAAGAATTTTTGAATTTGATATCCTTCCCATGCGTTCGATCCCGATTGTCGATTGTACCCCCCCAAAGGCTGACTACAAGTTGGTAACCTTAGTGACCTTTCATAGGTATCTACATAGGTGACTATGGGGGGATTCCCATGGTAGTTGGGGAAGACGTCATATCACACTCTTAGTACCTTTGGAGGGTGACTCCATGAAATAAAGGGTTGATTTCACCAAGAAGAGTTGTTACATGGAGGTCGGGGTAGCTGCTTCTCATTTCTTTGTTGGCGACTTGATATCTCATCTTTAAAAGATCCTTAAATCTAATGTTTCTTGGTTGATTTCTTTTAGTTTTCATAGGAGTGTGTTTATTTGACTTTCATAGTCGGCCTTAGGATCAGAGATTTCACAATATACAAGGTATGGAACCTGATGTTCAGGAACCTCAACACAGTGTTTCTTACAAAGGAATGATCAAAGATCAACCTTCTAAAATTGGGAGCATCGCTCCTGGAAGTGTCCCATATGTAGAAGAACCAGTCACAACCTTATTAGAAAGCTTTGTATCTTATGTGAATCCTATTTTTACTTATCCACTTGGCCAACCACTCACTAATCCACCATCTACGAGATATTTTAATGCTTATTATTCTTACAAGTTACCGCTCGGTTCCACCACTACACAATCTTTTGGCATGAACCCACCATTGTTTGGTTTTCCTGAAGGACTTGGGAATTACTCTTTTTCCACAAATCATATAGTTGATATTTTTGGTGCTTCATATTTACCAAAAACATCAATGGCCCAGGTAACCCCAACTCAAAGAAAATGTTGCATTCTTTAGGAAATTTGTTTTGGTATACGTTTGGAAAAAGAGTTAGTTTTGCATGTGCATTTCGGTTTCCGAAAACATTTGCTTGGTAGTTTGGCATCATATTGATCCCAGAAATTGAAAGTTGCGTAGTTTTGAGTACTTCCTTGTGTTAATAAGAATAGAACTATTCTCCCTTCCATACATAGAATTCATCGAAAAGAATGAATTGCATCTCATTCTTTTGCATTCTAATGGAGTCGAGTCTCTCTCACATCATTAGTTTTATATCCGTGAACATATTGAGTAAAATCCATTAAAATCAAAATAAACTAGAACATTTTTTGGTTTTATCACACCAATAGTAGCATAGGATTAGGGTCTTTGGACTAGGAAAAGTGATTAAATTGTCGAAGACTACTAAACAAACTGTAGAACACTAAAGAGTGAACAAATCCAACTTTCGTATAAGCATAGTCAGGAACCCCCTCTCACAAAGGGGCTAAACATGAGGTCATGTGCGGAAGAGAAACAGATATCACCTCTCCAAAGCTTGACCAATCGTAGTGAAAATATCGTATACTGGGGGTCCTTCTTGAAGTGTCACTGACTCATTTGGTCTCAGTACTTTGTGAACTCTTAATCCATTTGGGGTCCTATGGAGTCTACTAGTCCACTTGTCCTCAGTCCTCTGGAATAAGTTTGGAATTTGATACCCTTCCCATACGTTTGGTCCCGACTGTCGATTGTACCCCCTCAGAGGCTGACTGTGAATTGGTAACCTTAGTGACATTTCCTTAGTATCTACATAGGTGACTATCGGGGGATTCCCATGGTAGTTGGGGCAGATGTTGTATCACACTCTCAGTACCCTTGGAGGGTGACCCCACAAAAGTGAGGGTTGCTTGCACTAGGAAGGGATGTTACATGGAGTTCGAGGTAATTGCTTCTCATTTATTCATTGGCGGATTGATATCACGTATTCAAAATATCCTTAAATCTAATGTTGCTTGGTTGATTACTTTTAGTTTTCATAAGAGTGTGTTTCTTTGACTTTCATAGTCGGCCTTAGGATCATGTATTTCACAATATACAAGGTACAGAACCTAACATTCAGGAACCTCAACACAATGTTTCTTATGAAGGAATGATCGAAGATCAACCTCCTAAAACTGGGAGCATCGCTCCTGGAAGTGGCCTATAGGTAGAAGAACCGGTCACAACCTTTGTAGAAATATTTTCATCTTATGTGAATCCTCTTTTTACTGATCCACTTGGCACCCCACTCACTGATCCACCATCTACGAGATATTTTAATGCGTATTCTTCTTACAAGTTACCGCTCGGTTCCACCACTACACAATATTTTGGCATGAACCCACCATCATTTGGTTTTCCTGAAGGACTTGGGAATTTCTCTTTTTCCATAAATCCTGTAGTTGACAATGTTGGTGCTTCATATTTACCAAAAACATTAATGACCCAGGTAACCTCAACTCAACCAGTTGCGCCTACATCGCCTTTCTCACATCGGTCAAGTAATATTCTTGCTTCACTTTTTCCACACATGCACACCCCAAGTGGTTTACTTGGTCGTCCCATCGGTCAGATGGTTGGTAGTCAAGTCATTCACACAACCATGGTTACACAAGCTACTCATCCTCCATATCATACATCCCAGATTAATACACCCTAGATTGGAGGCCAACCTTCAGCTAGGGGGCAACCTTCAATTGCAGGGAAACTTTTTACTGGGGGGAAACCCACATGGTTGCCACATCAACAAGCCTGGGGGAAAGTTGCTCCTGCAAGTCCTTCTATCCCTAGTACTATTGGAATGTATCCTAGACAATTGTTTCCAAGATTTGCTAACCCTTTGTGGGGTCAACCTAATCCGGTGGGATTCCTCTACAAGGAACTTTTCCCTATTAATCTGTAAACCCCATGATTCAAATGCAACAGTCCCTTCAACCACCATACATGGGGGGACCATTAGGTCAATCTCAACATGTAGCAGTTCCATCTGTTCAATCGCAGTACATAGGAGGACAACCAAGACATCCACCTTACATAGGAGGGCAACCAGGACAACCACCTTACATGGGTGGACAACTTGGGCAATCATCATACATGGGAGGACCATCTAATTTTTTTGTCTCATCGCAACCTATATTTGGTCCTACTAGTATTTCCATGCCATATGGTTCTCACCAATATCCACAATCCAACCGACGGCTACCATTCTTGGCTACATTAGATTTGTCAGATCTGTCGTGTTTGAAAAATGATCCCATTCTACATGCCATGTTTTGGCCTGCCATCCCTGCTAAATTACCGTCTGAAATCTCGAAATTCGACAAAAAACTTGGGGAAGATCCTAACAATCATGTTATGACTTTCTATTTATGGTGTTCTTTAAACTCTTCTATGGGAAATTCTATTCGTCTAAGACTTTTTCAGAGAACACTTACAGGTGTAGCAGTGAAATGGTATATTAAGTTGTTGTGTAACTCTTTGGTCGACTTTAATTCTCTTTGCATGGCCTTTTTGACGCATTTTCAGTTTCCTATATGGTATGATACTGGTATAGAGATTTTTAACTCACTCCAACAATTCTCTTCCACCCACATATATGATCATATTCTTGAGTGGAGACGGCGAAGACGGTTGATTAAAGCTCCAATTTTGGACCAAATCCTCACAGATTGATTTACAAAGTCACTCTTGCCACCCATTTCCCACGATGTTGCTATGGGAAATGTATTTATTGAGGAACAGGCTATCAGTTGTGCACAGTATTTGGACTTGGCGTATTCCCAGTCCGGCACACTTTATGATCTGATCCCTAACGCTCCTCGTCTTTTGAACGATCTGTCAAGACCTTCTTCAAAACCATGTTTCATTTCAAACACCACAACTACTTCCGCTCCTACTCAAACCTCTAAGGTGAATGCGGTCCAATCCACTTCATCTCAGCAACCAGGAGGTAAGAAGAATAATAAGGGTAAATCCAAGAAATCTTCTAACAAGCAGGATAATCCACATACTATTGATAATCAATCGAATAGGAAGGCTAAGTTTCCTTGCATTATCTATGAGGAAGTCACGAAATATTATCCTTGTCATGAGGCAGTTGCTAAATTTATGAAGGGAACCTCCCAACATGTTCAGTAGCAACATCTGATTGCCCAAAATTCTGCCCCTCCACAAGGGGGCAACACAAGTCATTCCCACCATGGGGATGCTTCCTTGAGCTCCTATGAGGTGTACATGTTTAAGATAGTTAATGTAATGACTCGAGCAAATACTTATGACACTCCTCTAGGTGATCATGTTGATGGAAAGGCTATCGATCAACCCTCCACATCTACTCCTCCTCTACATTCTAATCCTCTTCAGATTGAGAAGCCAATTTCTGATGCAGTGTTTCACCCACACAAGAGCACAATTCGGAAAGCGACATTTAATCCAAATTCTCACGCTTCTCAAAACTACAACATTATTGAAGATTTGGTGCAAGAACCTTATGCTATGTCAACCCTCGAAGTTCTACAGAACCATCCAAGTCAATGTAGAACCCTATTGTCAGCCATTGGATCTATGGATTCATAGGAGTCAAATCTGATTACGTTTAATCTAGACTATTTTAAGGAGAGGCTCTCACACCACCTAGAATTCCAAATTCAAATTTTGGTTGGTGGAAAGAACATCCATCACGATGTTTTATATGAGGGATCCTCCACCTGTGTCATGTCTTTGTCTTGTTGGAAAGCCCTTTTTTCTCCTAAACTTAGCCAGTCTCCTACCACCATGAAAGCATTTGATGGATGTGGTTTCCAACCTCGTGGACTATTGAAATATTTTGTTGTGACATTGAAGGGTAAGACTGTTTCGATCAATATCAAAGTGGTCGGTGTGCCCCCGAATTACAATTTTTTATTTGGTCGTAGTTGGTTCTATGTGATGACTGTCGTCGCATCTTCAGTGTTTCATATTTTACGATTTACCCATAAAGGGAACATTATCATGGTTGACCAACTTGACTATACAATTCCAAATCTCCACAATGTTGCAGTGAATATTGTCCCTTTTCTAGAACAGAATAGTTTTGAGAGTGTAGGAGTAGGTCTTCTTAAGGATTCCTTACTCATGGGGGTTTTTCCTTTACTTGCTCCTCCCACCCCATAGGTTGCCACGTTAAATATGATTTCGACTCAAGCGTGACAATCCTTAGAATCATTTGATCCTTTGGTAGTATCTAGTCATAATGAGCATAGTTATTTTCCTGTGTCAAGCTCATTAAAAAAAGAAACAAACTCTTATGAGCATAGTTCTTTTCCTATGTCAAGCTCATTAAAAAATGAAATAGACACTTACGAGCATAGTTCATTGTCTCTATCAAGCTCGTTAAAAAATTAAATAGACCCCCCTCCATCTGAATCAAGTCTCACTCTATATCGAATACTTGAACCTCGTTTTCCTCTACCTAATGAAAATATTCATATTAGTAACCAGATGCCTAAACAAGGAAAGAAGAAGAGTCGTCGGAGGAAATGATGCTTGGAGGGAAAGTCTCCAGCCTCTGGACATCCTGCTAGAGCGAAGCCACTATATTCTATCATGCAATATAGGGGGGAAATACCTCTAGAAAGACACGTTGTTGGGAGTGATCCTTGCTTGGGGATCGTTCCCATCATAACGTAGTAGTCTTTTCTAGAATGAGCTTAGTCTTTGTTCTTTCTCATGCTCGTAAATACATGAGAATAGGTTACCAAGATTAGTCTTTTTTATTTATCATGCTCATTAATACATGATAATAGGTTACCGAGTATACTTATATATCTTTTTCATACTCATAAAAGCTATACGAAAAAGGAGATCTTTGGAGTCTCCTTTAAGATCTTTTCAGACTCCCTAAACATGAAAAGATTGTTGAGTGAGATTTCTTCCTTTCACACTCGTTAAAATTTTTGAAAGGGAGTCTTTTGAGTGGTAGTTTATCTCTTTTTCGGTCTCCGAGACTAATTACGAAAAAGGAAAACTCTAATCAAGCATGATTAGAAGAGTTCTCCCATGTATTGTTTTACACTTTTTTCGGGCTTGGGAGACTAAATTTACGAAAAAGTCATCCATGGAGTCGTATTTAAGTTCTTTTCAGACTCTCTAAATATGAAAAACCATCGATTTAACCTTCTTTGGGATCGTAAAACTATGCATTGAAGGACCTATGTGAGTCCAATCTCTAGGACCCATACAGGACCGAACCCCTCATTCTTCAAGTTCGTTAAAAAAATGTCAAGGGAATCATCCGAAGGATGAGCTATATCGAGCATTTGTTATCCTCTTGAAGCTCGTTAAAAAAGAAAGGGATACTCATCTATCTAGACGGGGGGGCGGAATTCAAGGAAGTGGGTCAATATTTTTAGAAACCTTTATGGCAACTATTGTCACCCTTGAACATGGCACCTTTTTGTGTCTCGTCTTACAGTTGGGTAATCTGCTTGTCTCTGAGTCATACCAATTCCATGTGTCATTATACTTTTTCATTCCAGTCAAAGAGTGCTATTATTGTCGTCACATTACGTTCTTGGTACTCATCGATTCAATGATGCCAAGTTAGTTGTCGTGCCTCACAATTTTCAAGGGAAGTTTCACTTCAAACCATCCATCTACAGTATTACCATTTTCCATTTCCTGTGTCAGACCATACTCATTTTATATACCATCTCACATCACTTTCCTATGTCATTTTTTTGTCGATTATGGGGGATACATAATGACCCTCCTTCAATGAGTCTTTTCCTGTTGACTTCAGCACATTATATGGCAATTAGACTTAGAAACCAGTTAGTACCTTGGGACCTGCATGCCTCAATGGCGGGCCTCCTCATTTCTGACAGTAGGTTTACATCATTGACCTCTGATCGGATGATTCCATGAGTGTTTGACCTCAGATCATTTATTCACATTCGCTGGAATGTACTAAGGTACCTTGGGAGTCATTGTCATCATTGGTGATTTCCCTCGCACTTGTTAATGGTTTACCTCAATGACCGATAATCAATTGGTTTCTACCATGTTCGACATCAAATCATCTATTCACATGGTTAGATTCGTAACGCATCAGGATCAGGACGAAGACCCTGGGTTGGGTGCTCACTCTGTTATGTGTTTTTCCCAGGCTGCGATGGAGATCATTTGGGCATGTAAAATATTTTAGTACAA
>ML782181.1:1118337-1129768 GCA_009831015.1 Picea engelmannii
TATATATATATTGTCACATAGATCCACATTGTATTGACCTGTGGCTATGTTTTGTCATCTGATAGCTCCACTGTGTATTTTTCATGGCTGCGATCAGTTCATGTCATGGATTTATGGATCCACATTGTATCTCTAGTGGCCATATCATTAATCAGTATTCTCATGGATCTACAGTGTATTGGTCGGTGGCCATTCTTTGAGTCATCTCGTATTCTGAGCCTAGATATGCATGCCTCGAAAATGGAACATATTTGTATATTGATTGATTTTTGTTTACATCTTCTGCCAGGTTCTCCGACTCCAACACCCTTGCATTGAATAATTTGTAACCTCAAACTTTAGGGGTCATATGTTACACGCCAAAATGTCACACTTGAGTTTCGCACCCTAAGTCTCGCAAAGTGATGTATGCACCTTGTTAAGTGTCGCATGCACTGTCGCAAGTTTCATATGCACCTTATCTAGTGTCGCATTCATTTTTCTAAGTGTCGCAACCCCTTGACACTATGAAAGACATTTTCCATAACCCCTAAGTCATATTGGAGGAAGAAACCCATCATTTCAAGGCCAAAAAAACACCTTTTTCTTGGAAAATCAACCATTTTGGGAACATTTATGAAGGGTGGTGCCCCCTGGCCATGTTGGGGGAGTATTAATTCATGGAATGCTGCCCCCTTTCCATGTTAGGGGAGTGACACTTTATAGGATGGTGCCCTGTGTTCAAATCTGGGGGAGCGCCAATCTTGTTAGAGAGAAATTCGGGATCTTCCACCTTTTCCTAAGGGTCAGATCTCTTGGTATGAGATTGGTTGTGTTTGACCCCTATGCTATGGATAAATATTAGGATCATATCCCAAACTTAAGGATCCATATCCTTCATTTTCTCATGGTGGTTATGCCTCTCAAGCCTATATATTGAAGGTATTTCCAAGGTGAAGGGGGGAACAATTCAGGAATCAAACCTTTGATTATGGCGGAAGCATCAATGTTTTGATTTCAATATTTATGCAAGGGTTGGACAAGGAGAGCTTGGAGAATATTTTTGCATCATCAAGCATGATTTGTAAGTGCCTTCTTTGGCTTTTCAATGAATGATAACTTGGCCCATTCCCTTCTAGTTCATGTGTTCTACATTTGCTTGTCTATTGTCGTTTCAGTCTTCATAGATAGATGTGTTTTGTTTAATCATATAGAGTAGGAGAAAGAGTAATTTTTCTAGTATTTGCAAGTTTCTATTTGCATTGGGGAGCTTGGAGATCAAGCGTCAGGATTGGAGCAGCGAGGACAAACATCACAACAAGGTATGTCACATTCTTCTTCTCTCTTCCTTGATTGATTGAGTTAGATCTATATGGAAAGTATTAACCACTTGTTCTCTTATGTCTTTTGACCAAATATCGGGGTCTTGGTTCAAAGGGGAGCTTAGCCTGTCCGCGGGGTAATATTTATCACAACACATTGTCCTTCTTATATGAGCCTATCCTAGCATAATTTTTCCACATAACATAACATTAACTCAGAAAAAGTGAGGTCAACCCCTCATTTGTCCTTTACAAAATGATAAATGCCAAAATACATCATAAATGATCCACACATGTGAGACATCAATCCTTCTTAGGGAAGGAAGAGGCCTACAAAATCCATGTGGCACCAATCAAGAGTGAAATGGGAGAAAATAATGTCTCTCTTCACCCAAGGTCATGCCAAACATCACCAATACCCCAGGTCTCCACCAAACCCTAGCTCCATGAAACCCTAAAAGATGACGTCATCATTAAATGAGGGCCAACATCTAGGATCCAAGTGCTACGTCCAGGCTGGAGTGAGTTGCATCTCGTCTCTGCATGGTGTATGGTTTTCTTCTGTTACAATGTCCCTAATCCTGGTGAAAATTAAGCTCTGGGGTACTCTTCCCAGCCTATGGGATTCCAACACATTTGTGTGCAATCAAATGGGTTGCAATCATGATTGAATCTTATTGAACCAAGCCCATATGTCCATCATCCAAGGTTCCAAGGGTGTAAAAGATGATGTCTAAGGGTGGTGAGCCATTGGATGACCCACTGCTCTGCATCATGTGTGCCACAGGGGTGCAATAAAAGGAAAAAAATCTTGGGTACAAGCCCAGGACATCCCTCAAAGAACCATGTCAAGGCCATCCAAAACAAAGCAAAGTATAAGACAAGGTTAGCTAAGGTTCACAAGAAATAATATTCCTTAAAACATGCAAAGTAAGCTATAACTTAAGATATAATCCAAGTAAACAATTCACCTCAATATCCTCTTCAAGCATCACACCAGCCCAAGACCTCATGTGATTTGGAAAGTTTAAGTATGGGAGGGCCTTCATCCAACCCTATTAGGTGTGCCAACCTAGATAGGAAATAAAAGACCAAGGTAGACGCATAGGTCTCGAGGGAATCAGGAAAGAAAGAAACCCTTCAAGAGTAAGTGTGAAAGTGATATGGTTTCAGGGCTTACTTCATGGCTTATGGTGTCATTGAATCCATTTCTATGAGTGCCTTTGTAGAGGGAGTGCTTTCTTGCATGAGATACCCTTTCCTCGGTACTTTTTGCATTTCAAACCCCTTAATTTGACTTTTGATACCTAGTTATCATTTGTAAGTTCCCTTTAAAAGGTTTCAAGCTTCATTCCTTCATTTTTTACTAAGTTATAGTCCTTTATAATTTGGTGCATTCATTCACATCTAGACATGGGAGATTACCATTACAGGGGGTAGAGATCAAGATGTCTTGAGGATTTTATGGTGGCATTTATCAATTAGCAATAACATATAGAGAGAGAGCAACTACATTAATCTTTGGGCCTTCAACCCCTTCTTCTCATGAGAGAATGGACCATGACCCATGACTGAAGTTTGGTACACTATGAGAGGCTCCAGGATGAAAAATGTTAAATATGGTGGGGAATGAAATGTTACCCTTATGAGGGCCCCTTAGTATCATCCCTTTTCCCTGGGTGGTGATAACATAGGACTGGGCATAGAAGCTAACCACCAAGGTGAAACAAGGCAATTGACACAATTTCCCAACCCAGTGATCCACTATCCAACTTCAACCAAAGATCTTGATCCACATGCCCAAAAAATTAAGCACAACACTTTGCATGAAAGAAGGACTAACATACACCATGGTGACGTTGGCTTATCATCTCCCATACGTTGGGTTGCTTGGATGCAATGGGAATTGGTTGACATGTAGTTGTAAATGTGAATGAGGGGGGCTATTGGGATGCCATCTATGGACATGCAGATCATCATCATGGTCGATATCATGTTCTCCATTGCAGTCCATGAGACATGATCTCCTCTAGTTACCCCTAGGCATGGGGGGGGTAACAGGGCCCATTCTAGTGATAGGTCCTAGTTTTGAGATTTGGGGTCTGGAACCTTCCAGATCCATTTTGAGGCATAAAATGGAATTTTTTAGGCTCAAAACTTTACAACATAGCTCACATCCCCTTGACATTATTCTACATATCGAAAACTTTCCAATGGTGCAAAAATTTCCTCAATCAGAGCTCGTACGCAGAAGTTATGCCTCTCACAAGCCGACAACCATGGTACGAGTGGATGCCACATCAACCCCCATTATTCACACATGTGAGGCTAGCCATATGTGAAATTTAAAGAAGATTATAGAATTTCCAAAACATTATCAATAATTGAGGGTTGAGGATGCAAAATTACTAACCCTAGACAGCTATCGAGCTATATTAAATACCAAGCTGCTAGGAAGAGAAGGGGTTCCATTCTTTTGTATTATATTTGTTCCATATTTGAGCAGAGAATCCAATGAGTGGGATTTGATAGGTTAACAAAGGTAGGAATAAGAGTGTGTAATAGCCATTAAATCCACAAATCCATATGAAACTCCATAGTGAGTTCCCCTTTTTTTGTATTTTCATTTTCATAACCGAAGAAAAGAGAGCAGAGCATAGGCCTCACCTTCTAGATGGGTTTTCTCCCATATCGAGTTCCCTTAGATATATATTGTGTTCAATTGTGTGTATGGTGTGTATATATGTCTATTATTTCATTTTTCTATATATCTGTATATTCCTATCGATGGTTTTCCAACAACTAGAAAGGGACATGACTATCTATTTGTGGTAGTTGATAAGTTCAGTGAGATGTGCATTCTCATGCCTTGTAAAATTACCATCAAAGGACAAAAAGAAACAAGCATGTTCTTTGAACAATTCTGGGTGCAATTTGGGATACCAAGGAGCATCATATTAGACATGGATACCAGATTTATCAGTGCCTCTTGGACTACACTCTAGGAGAAGATGGACACAAAGTTGAAGAGATCTAGAGTCTTCCATCCACAAATAGATTGGAAGATAGAAGTAGTCAATAGGAAATTGGTATAGATTTTGAGGAGTTACAATTAGAAGCATCCAAAGACCTAGGATGAAAAATTGAGCTACATTCAACACTCTTATAACAAAGCAGTCCATATTGTTAGAAAAAGAGGATCATAGAGCAATAATATAAACTAGATGCGGAAATAAAACACAGAAGATACACAATACAATAGAGACATAGATATACATTGTTCACCCAATATGTTCTACGTTCACAAGAGAAATTTCCAGTCCTTCCTTTATTATTATCCAGCAAATGAACACACCCACTATAACTTCCTCTTCTTTTCTTACAATCTCCTCTCTCGGAATACAATATTCACTCACATACCTAGTCGCAATACAATTCTCTCATACATAAAAGAGGGTTGCTTCTAGGGAAAAACACCTTAACATAACTCCTATCGTCAGACCTGCAACCTAATAATGAACAGTTCAAATGTAGATTTTAAACTTGTACAATTATTTACTGCAAATAGATTTTCAATAAAATAACAAAAAAGATACAATGGCAAATACACACATTACATAAAAAAATTTCCTCTGGAAACCCAAACCGGGAAAACTAGCACATTCTATATTCATTCACTTACATTAACTACACTAGAATATACATATAGGATCCTTTAGCATCCAAAACCCTAATCCAATAACCCGGATTAGTCAAAAACCCTAATTCCTTAACCAGAAATAGAAAACCATGTGTCAAAAAACCGCCCAAAAACGGATGCAAAAATTGCCAAAAAAAAAATTCCAAGGGCACTGCCCCCAAACCCCTATGAATCCCCATGAAAGGGGGCACTCTACCCCCCTATTGTTATAGAAACATTTTCCTCACCCTCTGCAAATTTTCTTAGAAGGCCTTTTTCCATTTCCCTATGCAAACTTGAAGTCCATTTTTGCAAATCCCAGAGCTAAAAACAATATTTTTCCACATATATGTGCCCTAACTATTATACAACATGTGTATACACGGGTTGCACCATTACATCCCATGTACATTAGGTTTTGTGCCCAAAATTAAAAAATAGTGTCGAGTTTCCATGTCACGTCACGGGATCCATGATCCTTGACCTTCCATATACTCGAAACGTTCCGACTCGACCCTTCAGTTCCATTTGAAGGCTATAAATGGGCCATATCCAAGTTGTGGAAAAAGAGGAGAAGAATTCAACTTTGAGAGCAAAGTTACTCTGGATAAATTATTCACTTCATATTGAGTTTGCATCCCTTTGTCCTTTTAAGTCTGAACAAATTGTTCATCCCCCAAGCTCTTCCCTACTTGATTGAGAACCTCATTGTCTCTCTTATATGAGCTTGCCTTTGGTGGAGGATTGAAGTGGTGGAGGCCCAGCTGGAAGGGACTTAGTTTCTCAGTTTTGAATCATGCGGACACGGAAGTTTGTAATTCATTCACTTCTGTTGATTACATTTTAATAGAAATAGTCTTTTATCGTCTAATTAATATCTTGCAAATATTTGAATTATTATTCCATGGGCATATTTGTTATGAATGTTGATGGATTATGCTATTGAATGTGCTAAATTTATATATTATCACCATATTCTTGTGTTTCTTGGTTGTTGAGGACAATTTGTAGGTGTATTGCTTTGAGTCAATTGCTCAATGGTGGACTTCATCGAACGTCTTGACAAGATAGGCTCTTTATCTTGTCTTATTAGCATATTTGTTTATATAGCATGCATGGGATTAGAGTTTATTTCTGCAATCATTTTCATCTATTGTGGTTTACCCCATGCCATAGAGAGATTTTCCTCATAACACCTACGCACCTAGGGCAATGTAGAGACTAGATATATCCATGCAAAGAATATAACACATACCCAATAATATTGACTACAAAACTACAATATTTTACAAGGCAATTTTCTCTCAAGGGGGGCGCCAATGAATGTTGTCTCCCCACCTGGACCCCCTTGTGAAATATGTGGGGGGTAATCCCCCCTATCAAGAAGTGGGATCCAAACACGACTGAAACAAGGCCTCTGAATCAAGAAGATAATCAGGCTCCACAACCAACACACACTTCTACCGATAAGTCCCCTTTTGAAACTTTTTTTGGGTATTTGCATCCTTTGCACTTGGTTGTTGTTTATGGACAACATGGAAGAGTGAAGGAAGACATCACAGGAGAAGCATTAAAAGAAGAGAAGTTTTTTGAAAATATTAGGCAGATCCATTTGCAAGTACAGGATACATTGAAGAAGTCATGGGAAAGGTATAAGGCACGTCATGATTAGCACAAAACAGAGAAATCATTCAAAGTGGGAGGCATAATTTTGTTACAATTGAACAAGGAAGTACTGCAAGGTCCTCATAAGAATATAAAGGCTCTACAATATGTCCCTTTTGAGGTATTAGAGAAGGTGGGTGATAATTCCTTCAGACTTAGTCTACCCCCATACATGTGCATTTACACAGTAGTGAATATGGAGAATCTAAAACTCTATGAGCCTTCCATGTTGGATCAAGAAACTAAGGAGCAGATCCTACCTACCATAGAGGACTTATCACCAGAAACTCAATCAGATTTGGTAGAAGATACAGTATTATATAAGAAGTCTAGAACTACTAGGTAGGGGCAGAATGACCTTTGGCAGATTGGGTTGAAAGGACATTTCCAAGCAAGGAAAAATGGTACTCCAAGGAGAAGGTAGAGGAAAATTTTCCTCAGCTCATTTACTAAATGATTTTGGGGACCAAGAGCCTCCCTAAATGGGGATGTATGAACTGGAATGGATCATTATATAATTTGTCATATGTCATGGTACTTTCTAGGTGGAAAAATTGGAGGAATTGGCTTGCAAGGCCCATTTTAGCAGCAAGTCCCAATTTAAAGATTTGGGGTCCGGAACCTTCCAAAGCCATTTTGAGGTATCAAAAAAAAATTTGGGGGTCAAAACCTTGTGATCATAACTCCCAACCCCTTGACACTATTCTACACATCAATACCTTTCCAACAATGCAAAACTCACCTCAATCAAAGCTTGTATCTAGAATTTATGCCTCCCACAAGCTGACCACCATGGTATGAATCGATGCCACGTCAACCCACATTGCTCACACATGTGTGGTTAGCCATGTGTGGTCTTTCAACAAGATTCTAGAAGGTCCAAAACCTTATCACTAAATGAGGATTGAGGATGTCAAAACCTTAACCTTGGATGGCTATCGAGCTATGTTAAAGACCGAGCCGCTAGAAAGAGAAGGGATTACATTCTTTTGTATTGTACTTGTTCCATAGTTGAGTAGAGCATACAAGGAGTGGAATTTAAGAGAATAACTGAGGTAGGAAAAAGAGTCTATAATATCCATTTAGGAAATAGAGTCATAAGCAACTCCACAGTGAGTTCCCCTTTCATTGTATTTGTATCTTCATAACTGGAGAAAAGAGAGCAAAGCATATGCTTCGCCTTCTAGCTAGGTTTTCTCTGATATTGAGTTTCCTAAGATACATCTTGTGTTCAATTATGTGGATGGTGTGTATATTTGTCTATTGTTTCATTTTTGTATTCATTTATTTTTCATAAATCTAATCAATAATTGATCTAGGATCTAAGGAAATAAATTGCATAATCTAAGATTTCATAATAGTATAAAATATGTTGTCACAAACTCTATTCTAATGGAATATCCACGACGGTTTATAGATCAACTTGGGACTATTCTTCGTTGCTTATAATTTTTTATTATTCATGTACTTTAGATGGTGGACTAATTTCCCTATTGATATCTATCTAATCATGTTTCATTTTGTCTTAGTTACTAACTGGTTTTGTGACAAGGAAGTGTTCTTAGAAATTGGATTGTTTGAGGTTGGTATAGAGTTGGGAGGAATTGATTTGGGTTCATTTGTGATAACAACGATGGGTTATTCTTCCTATTATCAGTTGCATTTTCTAGATCTTGTTCTTTTATCCTTTAATTAACATTTACTTAGTTTCATTTTTTCATATTGCATTTGTTGTATTTCATTCATTGCATTTGCCCCATTTATATTTACAATCAATAGTTTAGATTAGATTAGATATAGAGAATAATAGAACATCTTACCTTGCATGTCATAGTTGAACCATAACCAAAGGGCTTGCCATTTCAATGGAGAAATTTCTAATTGGGCCCTTTCATCAGGTGATTTTGTGTGGTTGACAAGGGTCATTTGCTCACGTCAATAAGTCGAAGGAATGCATCAAGGTACAATCTACATGCTGAAGCATGGTTTTTCCATTCCATCTAATTCCACTTTATGTTGGTCATTTTCACCTTGATTTTTAGCACACACATAAGGATCTAATATTCACATTGAAGCTTCCATTTGGCACAATGGATCATTCATTGTATAAGTGAGAATATCATCTAAACTTGGGATTTTGGGCATGTGGAGATTTTTCTACTTCAAGTGTCTTCCATTATTTCTAGTATAGTCCCTCTCATGCCCTTTTTTGTGGTATTCTACTTTCAAGGAAGCATGGAACCAAAACCAATCAACCAACAACTTTGGGTAACTTGAGATGCATCCAAGAGGAAATTCAAAAAACTAAAGGAGGAGATTGACAATTTGGCGGTGTATCTATCAATCTATGGTTCTAAACTTACACATGTATAGAGGACCATTGTTGGACTACTACCAAAAGTATGTCTAGACCAAGGGAACATGGGAGGTGTATTTGATACATTAGCAGCCTTGAGACTATGGGAAAAGGAAACAAAGCTCAAATTGCCCTGATCCAAAAGACAAAATAATGAGGTAATGGAATATTTAAGAATCATTCAAAATGAATTAGAAGAATTACAAGGTGTTAAGCAACCTCAATGAGAAAGTGACCAAATTTCCCATGTTGTTGGTCCCTAGGATGCAAGCAACTAGATTGAAGCCCTTAAAATCGTCTCATTGATGAGGGAGGATTAACACCCTTCTTTCTAAATGTATTATAAAATCATTTTGTTGGATGTAGCTTACTTAAGATTTTCACTTGCAAAGCAGTTTGTAGCTCTCTGAATAGAAGTACAGACAAGATACTTGGTATGGTTTGGTTTGTTGGCAACATCCAACCTCGTCTTTCTTGATTGTTTATCTAAGTTTACATCTTGTACAATGATTATAGGTTGATGCAGTCATCCCCTTTTTGTTAATACCAAATAGTCGTCATTGTTAAAAATAAAAAAAAACTATAATCATACACACTCTGACATAAAGGGCATGTCCTACTTCAATTTTCCACTTTTTAACAATTAAAGTTCCTTGTTAAAGGTCTTAAATGTTGTAATGAATTTAGTGATTATTTTTCAATTATTATTAAATAATCATTTTCATCCTAACAAAACACATCAATATCCAATTTAAGTTGAGTTTCTTGAATTCATGTTTTGTGTTTTAAGGTTCTAAAGAAGCTAATTTTTTCTCTTAAACAACTTATAAATCGTGAGTTTCATATGTTGTTAGGGTTTGCATGTCACTAACCCTACACCAAGGATATTAAGAGTTGTAATGAATTTAATGATTCTCTTTAAACCGGTATTAAATATTTATTGCCATCCTAACAACACATATCAATATCCAATCTAGCTTGAGTTTCTAGAATTCATATTGCCTATTATAAGGTTCTAAAGAAGCTAATTGTACTTATCAAATAACTTATTCATCATGAGTTGAAATATTGTTAGGGATTGTAACACCCCATGTAACAGTGTATGTTTGTAAGTATTGTGAATGGTCATGGGCCAAGCGATGTAATATGCAAACATGGTACATTGAAAATAATAAAATGAAATACACTGCCAGTTGTAGATGGGTAAGGACCATAGTAATGGGGGGCTATGATTCCACGAGAGATGGGTATTAATGGGGGTGTTGAATGGTTTCCATATCCCTTGAGTCTTAAGCCATCTTCATTAATCAATTTTTCATTTAGCCATTTAGCCATTTGACTTATTCAACACTCAATCATTGAATTCATGGAAGAGGTTGGGTGAGGAAGTCATCTCACTTAGTTATGACACCATGGGTTGAGTGTAATCATCCTTAGGGGAAGAGTAAGAGTCAAGCAAGCATGGAAGAAGAGGATTTCAAAGTTGGAAGAAGAGCAAGTTTTACAATTATCAAGAAGTGAGGAAAACAGAGCTAAGTGTTGTAGAAGAGTGGCCATCCATAGTGGGTATGGAAGACAGCTTGCTAAAGCTGGTAATTGTGATGAGAATGAGTCTGGTATGCTTGTGAGTGATTTATGTTGATAAAATTACTCAAGAGCATTGGTAAATTTTTTGTGAGCACTGTTGTTGCAGTTGGATTTCCTGGAGCCCCTGGTAGAGAGATTCCTAGTCGATATGTGTTGGAACCCTTAAGGGGATGGAGATTGTCTAAGAGATTGTGGTGTAGATAAGGAAATCCCATCCCTTGGGTTGTGTAGAATGTTGGGGAAGAGAGATGGGTGGGTGGAATTGTTGTAAGAGTGGCATCATTGTGTTTTAGGGGGTATTTTAGTTGTTACAATGGATTGTGGACACTCGTAAGATCATGTCCATCCTTGTGGACTCATAGGCCCAACTTGGGGATGGCTTGTTGCAGAGAGAATTGGTGCAATAGAGCCTACAGTTGGGAGGAACATCCTTCATTTGCAACTAATTGTGTAAAATGTTTTTAAAAGATAAGTGTTTCGATCATTGTGTTATTTACTATTTAATGTTGTGGATAAATGATGCATTTACTTGGTATTTTATATTTATGAATATCGTTGTGTGTGTGTATAATCATTTGCATTCACATTTTAATTATTCATTTCATATGCATGAGCTTGTATGTCATGTTGCATGTATTTCAACATTTGAATTTATATGTTAGTGGATTTAGCATTAATGTGACCAAGCAAGGAAGTTGAGTATGTTACAAATTGGCATCTAAGCATAATTTGATGGTAGTGTGCCTCAGTGAGGGATCTGGGGACATTATAGTTTGGTATTAGAGATTTTGGTTCAACACTGGACCTATATGGGCCAAATACTAGAGTGAATTTGGTAAATTC
>ML782181.1:1132155-1156895 GCA_009831015.1 Picea engelmannii
AATAAAAGGAAAAAAATCTTGGGTACAAGCCCAGGACATCCCTCAAAGAACCATGTCAAGGCCATCCAAAACAAAGCAAAGTATAAGACAAGGTTAGCTAAGGTTCACAAGAAATAATATTCCTTAAAACATGCAAAGTAAGCTATAACTTAAGATATAATCCAAGTAAACAATTCACCTCAATATCCTCTTCAAGCATCACACCAGCCCAAGACCTCATGTGATTTGGAAAGTTTAAGTATGGGAGGGCCTTCATCCAACCCTATTAGGTGTGCCAACCTAGATAGGAAATAAAAGACCAAGGTAGACGCATAGGTCTCGAGGGAATCAGGAAAGAAAGAAACCCTTCAAGAGTAAGTGTGAAAGTGATATGGTTTCAGGGCTTACTTCATGGCTTATGGTGTCATTGAATCCATTTCTATGAGTGCCTTTGTAGAGGGAGTGCTTTCTTGCATGAGATACCCTTTCCTCGGTACTTTTTGCATTTCAAACCCCTTAATTTGACTTTTGATACCTAGTTATCATTTGTAAGTTCCCTTTAAAAGGTTTCAAGCTTCATTCCTTCATTTTTTACTAAGTTATAGTCCTTTATAATTTGGTGCATTCATTCACATCTAGACATGGGAGATTACCATTACAGGGGGTAGAGATCAAGATGTCTTGAGGATTTTATGGTGGCATTTATCAATTAGCAATAACATATAGAGAGAGAGCAACTACATTAATCTTTGGGCCTTCAACCCCTTCTTCTCATGAGAGAATGGACCATGACCCATGACTGAAGTTTGGTACACTATGAGAGGCTCCAGGATGAAAAATGTTAAATATGGTGGGGAATGAAATGTTACCCTTATGAGGGCCCCTTAGTATCATCCCTTTTCCCTGGGTGGTGATAACATAGGACTGGGCATAGAAGCTAACCACCAAGGTGAAACAAGGCAATTGACACAATTTCCCAACCCAGTGATCCACTATCCAACTTCAACCAAAGATCTTGATCCACATGCCCAAAAAATTAAGCACAACACTTTGCATGAAAGAAGGACTAACATACACCATGGTGACGTTGGCTTATCATCTCCCATACGTTGGGTTGCTTGGATGCAATGGGAATTGGTTGACATGTAGTTGTAAATGTGAATGAGGGGGGCTATTGGGATGCCATCTATGGACATGCAGATCATCATCATGGTCGATATCATGTTCTCCATTGCAGTCCATGAGACATGATCTCCTCTAGTTACCCCTAGGCATGGGGGGGGTAACAGGGCCCATTCTAGTGATAGGTCCTAGTTTTGAGATTTGGGGTCTGGAACCTTCCAGATCCATTTTGAGGCATAAAATGGAATTTTTTAGGCTCAAAACTTTACAACATAGCTCACATCCCCTTGACATTATTCTACATATCGAAAACTTTCCAATGGTGCAAAAATTTCCTCAATCAGAGCTCGTACGCAGAAGTTATGCCTCTCACAAGCCGACAACCATGGTACGAGTGGATGCCACATCAACCCCCATTATTCACACATGTGAGGCTAGCCATATGTGAAATTTAAAGAAGATTATAGAATTTCCAAAACATTATCAATAATTGAGGGTTGAGGATGCAAAATTACTAACCCTAGACAGCTATCGAGCTATATTAAATACCAAGCTGCTAGGAAGAGAAGGGGTTCCATTCTTTTGTATTATATTTGTTCCATATTTGAGCAGAGAATCCAATGAGTGGGATTTGATAGGTTAACAAAGGTAGGAATAAGAGTGTGTAATAGCCATTAAATCCACAAATCCATATGAAACTCCATAGTGAGTTCCCCTTTTTTTGTATTTTCATTTTCATAACCGAAGAAAAGAGAGCAGAGCATAGGCCTCACCTTCTAGATGGGTTTTCTCCCATATCGAGTTCCCTTAGATATATATTGTGTTCAATTGTGTGTATGGTGTGTATATATGTCTATTATTTCATTTTTCTATATATCTGTATATTCCTATCGATGGTTTTCCAACAACTAGAAAGGGACATGACTATCTATTTGTGGTAGTTGATAAGTTCAGTGAGATGTGCATTCTCATGCCTTGTAAAATTACCATCAAAGGACAAAAAGAAACAAGCATGTTCTTTGAACAATTCTGGGTGCAATTTGGGATACCAAGGAGCATCATATTAGACATGGATACCAGATTTATCAGTGCCTCTTGGACTACACTCTAGGAGAAGATGGACACAAAGTTGAAGAGATCTAGAGTCTTCCATCCACAAATAGATTGGAAGATAGAAGTAGTCAATAGGAAATTGGTATAGATTTTGAGGAGTTACAATTAGAAGCATCCAAAGACCTAGGATGAAAAATTGAGCTACATTCAACACTCTTATAACAAAGCAGTCCATATTGTTAGAAAAAGAGGATCATAGAGCAATAATATAAACTAGATGCGGAAATAAAACACAGAAGATACACAATACAATAGAGACATAGATATACATTGTTCACCCAATATGTTCTACGTTCACAAGAGAAATTTCCAGTCCTTCCTTTATTATTATCCAGCAAATGAACACACCCACTATAACTTCCTCTTCTTTTCTTACAATCTCCTCTCTCGGAATACAATATTCACTCACATACCTAGTCGCAATACAATTCTCTCATACATAAAAGAGGGTTGCTTCTAGGGAAAAACACCTTAACATAACTCCTATCGTCAGACCTGCAACCTAATAATGAACAGTTCAAATGTAGATTTTAAACTTGTACAATTATTTACTGCAAATAGATTTTCAATAAAATAACAAAAAAGATACAATGGCAAATACACACATTACATAAAAAAATTTCCTCTGGAAACCCAAACCGGGAAAACTAGCACATTCTATATTCATTCACTTACATTAACTACACTAGAATATACATATAGGATCCTTTAGCATCCAAAACCCTAATCCAATAACCCGGATTAGTCAAAAACCCTAATTCCTTAACCAGAAATAGAAAACCATGTGTCAAAAAACCGCCCAAAAACGGATGCAAAAATTGCCAAAAAAAAAATTCCAAGGGCACTGCCCCCAAACCCCTATGAATCCCCATGAAAGGGGGCACTCTACCCCCCTATTGTTATAGAAACATTTTCCTCACCCTCTGCAAATTTTCTTAGAAGGCCTTTTTCCATTTCCCTATGCAAACTTGAAGTCCATTTTTGCAAATCCCAGAGCTAAAAACAATATTTTTCCACATATATGTGCCCTAACTATTATACAACATGTGTATACACGGGTTGCACCATTACATCCCATGTACATTAGGTTTTGTGCCCAAAATTAAAAAATAGTGTCGAGTTTCCATGTCACGTCACGGGATCCATGATCCTTGACCTTCCATATACTCGAAACGTTCCGACTCGACCCTTCAGTTCCATTTGAAGGCTATAAATGGGCCATATCCAAGTTGTGGAAAAAGAGGAGAAGAATTCAACTTTGAGAGCAAAGTTACTCTGGATAAATTATTCACTTCATATTGAGTTTGCATCCCTTTGTCCTTTTAAGTCTGAACAAATTGTTCATCCCCCAAGCTCTTCCCTACTTGATTGAGAACCTCATTGTCTCTCTTATATGAGCTTGCCTTTGGTGGAGGATTGAAGTGGTGGAGGCCCAGCTGGAAGGGACTTAGTTTCTCAGTTTTGAATCATGCGGACACGGAAGTTTGTAATTCATTCACTTCTGTTGATTACATTTTAATAGAAATAGTCTTTTATCGTCTAATTAATATCTTGCAAATATTTGAATTATTATTCCATGGGCATATTTGTTATGAATGTTGATGGATTATGCTATTGAATGTGCTAAATTTATATATTATCACCATATTCTTGTGTTTCTTGGTTGTTGAGGACAATTTGTAGGTGTATTGCTTTGAGTCAATTGCTCAATGGTGGACTTCATCGAACGTCTTGACAAGATAGGCTCTTTATCTTGTCTTATTAGCATATTTGTTTATATAGCATGCATGGGATTAGAGTTTATTTCTGCAATCATTTTCATCTATTGTGGTTTACCCCATGCCATAGAGAGATTTTCCTCATAACACCTACGCACCTAGGGCAATGTAGAGACTAGATATATCCATGCAAAGAATATAACACATACCCAATAATATTGACTACAAAACTACAATATTTTACAAGGCAATTTTCTCTCAAGGGGGGCGCCAATGAATGTTGTCTCCCCACCTGGACCCCCTTGTGAAATATGTGGGGGGTAATCCCCCCTATCAAGAAGTGGGATCCAAACACGACTGAAACAAGGCCTCTGAATCAAGAAGATAATCAGGCTCCACAACCAACACACACTTCTACCGATAAGTCCCCTTTTGAAACTTTTTTTGGGTATTTGCATCCTTTGCACTTGGTTGTTGTTTATGGACAACATGGAAGAGTGAAGGAAGACATCACAGGAGAAGCATTAAAAGAAGAGAAGTTTTTTGAAAATATTAGGCAGATCCATTTGCAAGTACAGGATACATTGAAGAAGTCATGGGAAAGGTATAAGGCACGTCATGATTAGCACAAAACAGAGAAATCATTCAAAGTGGGAGGCATAATTTTGTTACAATTGAACAAGGAAGTACTGCAAGGTCCTCATAAGAATATAAAGGCTCTACAATATGTCCCTTTTGAGGTATTAGAGAAGGTGGGTGATAATTCCTTCAGACTTAGTCTACCCCCATACATGTGCATTTACACAGTAGTGAATATGGAGAATCTAAAACTCTATGAGCCTTCCATGTTGGATCAAGAAACTAAGGAGCAGATCCTACCTACCATAGAGGACTTATCACCAGAAACTCAATCAGATTTGGTAGAAGATACAGTATTATATAAGAAGTCTAGAACTACTAGGTAGGGGCAGAATGACCTTTGGCAGATTGGGTTGAAAGGACATTTCCAAGCAAGGAAAAATGGTACTCCAAGGAGAAGGTAGAGGAAAATTTTCCTCAGCTCATTTACTAAATGATTTTGGGGACCAAGAGCCTCCCTAAATGGGGATGTATGAACTGGAATGGATCATTATATAATTTGTCATATGTCATGGTACTTTCTAGGTGGAAAAATTGGAGGAATTGGCTTGCAAGGCCCATTTTAGCAGCAAGTCCCAATTTAAAGATTTGGGGTCCGGAACCTTCCAAAGCCATTTTGAGGTATCAAAAAAAAATTTGGGGGTCAAAACCTTGTGATCATAACTCCCAACCCCTTGACACTATTCTACACATCAATACCTTTCCAACAATGCAAAACTCACCTCAATCAAAGCTTGTATCTAGAATTTATGCCTCCCACAAGCTGACCACCATGGTATGAATCGATGCCACGTCAACCCACATTGCTCACACATGTGTGGTTAGCCATGTGTGGTCTTTCAACAAGATTCTAGAAGGTCCAAAACCTTATCACTAAATGAGGATTGAGGATGTCAAAACCTTAACCTTGGATGGCTATCGAGCTATGTTAAAGACCGAGCCGCTAGAAAGAGAAGGGATTACATTCTTTTGTATTGTACTTGTTCCATAGTTGAGTAGAGCATACAAGGAGTGGAATTTAAGAGAATAACTGAGGTAGGAAAAAGAGTCTATAATATCCATTTAGGAAATAGAGTCATAAGCAACTCCACAGTGAGTTCCCCTTTCATTGTATTTGTATCTTCATAACTGGAGAAAAGAGAGCAAAGCATATGCTTCGCCTTCTAGCTAGGTTTTCTCTGATATTGAGTTTCCTAAGATACATCTTGTGTTCAATTATGTGGATGGTGTGTATATTTGTCTATTGTTTCATTTTTGTATTCATTTATTTTTCATAAATCTAATCAATAATTGATCTAGGATCTAAGGAAATAAATTGCATAATCTAAGATTTCATAATAGTATAAAATATGTTGTCACAAACTCTATTCTAATGGAATATCCACGACGGTTTATAGATCAACTTGGGACTATTCTTCGTTGCTTATAATTTTTTATTATTCATGTACTTTAGATGGTGGACTAATTTCCCTATTGATATCTATCTAATCATGTTTCATTTTGTCTTAGTTACTAACTGGTTTTGTGACAAGGAAGTGTTCTTAGAAATTGGATTGTTTGAGGTTGGTATAGAGTTGGGAGGAATTGATTTGGGTTCATTTGTGATAACAACGATGGGTTATTCTTCCTATTATCAGTTGCATTTTCTAGATCTTGTTCTTTTATCCTTTAATTAACATTTACTTAGTTTCATTTTTTCATATTGCATTTGTTGTATTTCATTCATTGCATTTGCCCCATTTATATTTACAATCAATAGTTTAGATTAGATTAGATATAGAGAATAATAGAACATCTTACCTTGCATGTCATAGTTGAACCATAACCAAAGGGCTTGCCATTTCAATGGAGAAATTTCTAATTGGGCCCTTTCATCAGGTGATTTTGTGTGGTTGACAAGGGTCATTTGCTCACGTCAATAAGTCGAAGGAATGCATCAAGGTACAATCTACATGCTGAAGCATGGTTTTTCCATTCCATCTAATTCCACTTTATGTTGGTCATTTTCACCTTGATTTTTAGCACACACATAAGGATCTAATATTCACATTGAAGCTTCCATTTGGCACAATGGATCATTCATTGTATAAGTGAGAATATCATCTAAACTTGGGATTTTGGGCATGTGGAGATTTTTCTACTTCAAGTGTCTTCCATTATTTCTAGTATAGTCCCTCTCATGCCCTTTTTTGTGGTATTCTACTTTCAAGGAAGCATGGAACCAAAACCAATCAACCAACAACTTTGGGTAACTTGAGATGCATCCAAGAGGAAATTCAAAAAACTAAAGGAGGAGATTGACAATTTGGCGGTGTATCTATCAATCTATGGTTCTAAACTTACACATGTATAGAGGACCATTGTTGGACTACTACCAAAAGTATGTCTAGACCAAGGGAACATGGGAGGTGTATTTGATACATTAGCAGCCTTGAGACTATGGGAAAAGGAAACAAAGCTCAAATTGCCCTGATCCAAAAGACAAAATAATGAGGTAATGGAATATTTAAGAATCATTCAAAATGAATTAGAAGAATTACAAGGTGTTAAGCAACCTCAATGAGAAAGTGACCAAATTTCCCATGTTGTTGGTCCCTAGGATGCAAGCAACTAGATTGAAGCCCTTAAAATCGTCTCATTGATGAGGGAGGATTAACACCCTTCTTTCTAAATGTATTATAAAATCATTTTGTTGGATGTAGCTTACTTAAGATTTTCACTTGCAAAGCAGTTTGTAGCTCTCTGAATAGAAGTACAGACAAGATACTTGGTATGGTTTGGTTTGTTGGCAACATCCAACCTCGTCTTTCTTGATTGTTTATCTAAGTTTACATCTTGTACAATGATTATAGGTTGATGCAGTCATCCCCTTTTTGTTAATACCAAATAGTCGTCATTGTTAAAAATAAAAAAAAACTATAATCATACACACTCTGACATAAAGGGCATGTCCTACTTCAATTTTCCACTTTTTAACAATTAAAGTTCCTTGTTAAAGGTCTTAAATGTTGTAATGAATTTAGTGATTATTTTTCAATTATTATTAAATAATCATTTTCATCCTAACAAAACACATCAATATCCAATTTAAGTTGAGTTTCTTGAATTCATGTTTTGTGTTTTAAGGTTCTAAAGAAGCTAATTTTTTCTCTTAAACAACTTATAAATCGTGAGTTTCATATGTTGTTAGGGTTTGCATGTCACTAACCCTACACCAAGGATATTAAGAGTTGTAATGAATTTAATGATTCTCTTTAAACCGGTATTAAATATTTATTGCCATCCTAACAACACATATCAATATCCAATCTAGCTTGAGTTTCTAGAATTCATATTGCCTATTATAAGGTTCTAAAGAAGCTAATTGTACTTATCAAATAACTTATTCATCATGAGTTGAAATATTGTTAGGGATTGTAACACCCCATGTAACAGTGTATGTTTGTAAGTATTGTGAATGGTCATGGGCCAAGCGATGTAATATGCAAACATGGTACATTGAAAATAATAAAATGAAATACACTGCCAGTTGTAGATGGGTAAGGACCATAGTAATGGGGGGCTATGATTCCACGAGAGATGGGTATTAATGGGGGTGTTGAATGGTTTCCATATCCCTTGAGTCTTAAGCCATCTTCATTAATCAATTTTTCATTTAGCCATTTAGCCATTTGACTTATTCAACACTCAATCATTGAATTCATGGAAGAGGTTGGGTGAGGAAGTCATCTCACTTAGTTATGACACCATGGGTTGAGTGTAATCATCCTTAGGGGAAGAGTAAGAGTCAAGCAAGCATGGAAGAAGAGGATTTCAAAGTTGGAAGAAGAGCAAGTTTTACAATTATCAAGAAGTGAGGAAAACAGAGCTAAGTGTTGTAGAAGAGTGGCCATCCATAGTGGGTATGGAAGACAGCTTGCTAAAGCTGGTAATTGTGATGAGAATGAGTCTGGTATGCTTGTGAGTGATTTATGTTGATAAAATTACTCAAGAGCATTGGTAAATTTTTTGTGAGCACTGTTGTTGCAGTTGGATTTCCTGGAGCCCCTGGTAGAGAGATTCCTAGTCGATATGTGTTGGAACCCTTAAGGGGATGGAGATTGTCTAAGAGATTGTGGTGTAGATAAGGAAATCCCATCCCTTGGGTTGTGTAGAATGTTGGGGAAGAGAGATGGGTGGGTGGAATTGTTGTAAGAGTGGCATCATTGTGTTTTAGGGGGTATTTTAGTTGTTACAATGGATTGTGGACACTCGTAAGATCATGTCCATCCTTGTGGACTCATAGGCCCAACTTGGGGATGGCTTGTTGCAGAGAGAATTGGTGCAATAGAGCCTACAGTTGGGAGGAACATCCTTCATTTGCAACTAATTGTGTAAAATGTTTTTAAAAGATAAGTGTTTCGATCATTGTGTTATTTACTATTTAATGTTGTGGATAAATGATGCATTTACTTGGTATTTTATATTTATGAATATCGTTGTGTGTGTGTATAATCATTTGCATTCACATTTTAATTATTCATTTCATATGCATGAGCTTGTATGTCATGTTGCATGTATTTCAACATTTGAATTTATATGTTAGTGGATTTAGCATTAATGTGACCAAGCAAGGAAGTTGAGTATGTTACAAATTGGCATCTAAGCATAATTTGATGGTAGTGTGCCTCAGTGAGGGATCTGGGGACATTATAGTTTGGTATTAGAGATTTTGGTTCAACACTGGACCTATATGGGCCAAATACTAGAGTGAATTTGGTAAATTCAATGTTGTAGAGTTCGATCTATGCCGAATTTTGGGAAAACTGTAAAATCAAAGTGAAATCTCAAAATTTCTAAGAAAATTCAGGATGAATTTGCACTCGAAATGGTTGAAGAGATAATTAATGGCATTGATCTGCAAGTTCCAAAGTTAAAAATTGGTTTGGGAGGGATAATTTCATGTTTTCATGGCGACTGTGAAGATTGGAGAATCAACAACCCAGATAATTTGGATATTAAGATCAATGGATGAGTTTCACCTCGGGTCAGTTTAAAAATTCTTAGTTCATCAAAGACAATTTCTTGGTTTGCCAAAGAATTTTGGAGTTCGGTAAAATTTGATGAAGTGGGAACAAAACTTAGTTCACTGAAGAAGAATTTACAGTTCGACGAAGTTTAGCAGATCAACAGTCGATATCACATTGATATTGATATCAATGGTCCATATCTAATGCATATTTGGACAAAAATTTCTAAGTTAAATTAGTTCGACGATGTGAAGAAAAGTTAAGATCACTGGTGGAGTTTTTATAAATCACCGATCACCAATGGAGTTTTTTGGAGGCCACTGAAAAAATGGTTTTTAAAGATCTAGGTGTTGCTCAATGACTGGGACCCATATAATTATGAAATTTTTACATAGCATCCAAAAAGCATGCATGAAGATACTTGGTTGGGATTTTGGAAAAATTCAAAAGTATTTGGAGTGGAGATGTTGAAACGGGGCAATATCCACTCCCAAATTCGTTTTGGGGATTTTTGAAATCTTCGAAAGAGGAAAAGGGACCCAGATCAAAAATATGGAAAATTTTATTTAGTCAAGATTTTATCTCCTCAACAATCTAGACAACTTTGTCTTAAGGAAGTTTTTCCCAGTTTTGCTTTGTTTGGGAAATAGCCAGTTTTGACTAAAAAATTCCAAGTCTCAAGAGAATGTAAAAAGTGCAAATTCATCAATTCCATATTTATACAGAATTTGATTGGAGTGTCATATTCTAAATATGAAAGTAGTTGTGTATTCAAAATCATAAATATTATTTGCACTTGGATAAAAAAAAATCTAATTCCTGATATATTTTTTGTTACAAATGGCTAAATATGGTCTTGCAGCTATATGGCACTAGTGAGAATATGGCACAATTGAGTAGAAATGGAAAAACTAAAAAAGCTATAACTTTTAGCTTAGAATGAGGCATGAGTATAGTCATTGGAAAGATGATGTGGAAGATATTATGTCTGAAGGATCAAATTTTAGATTAGTGCATTTGTGTTCTTCATGAATTCGAATGAAGGATGACCTGTAACCTAATTAATGAATTATTTTACAATATGCATAATTCTAACAGTAATTGTTGCATTCACATTTTTGCAGAATTAGAGGTATAGGCATAACAGATCGGGTTCAAAAATGAGGACTAAAGAGATGGATGATGTACATGTTTCTTATAGCCATGGAGACAAAATCAGAGGATTAAATATTAGCATAGTAAATTTAGAAACATAGTCCAATAGACATCGAAGTGAAATGGAGCATGTGGAGATGATGAAGAGCTTGTAGAGGGCAGTGAAAAGCTATAGAGAAAATAATGAAAGATTGACAAGATCTCAAGATTAGAAAAAACAAATTAATTCTCAATTGCTACAGATTCAAAATAACCTACAAAGACAAATCAACAAGGAGTCGAGCATAATACATGCCTCCAGTGTAGGTAATGTGGAAGACAAATATCTTGTGATAGGAGGGATGATTGTAGAGGGTTGAGGCACTCAAGAAGTGTTAGTAGGCATCACTAGTCACCTAGACATTCATTCAGAAGAGCAGCTGAGTTTTCAAAATCAGAGAGAAACCAAAGTAGGTGCCAAGTTAAACATCAAAGGAGAAGGATTATTTTTGATAGTTTGCAAGGAGAGATCAGGAGGCTCAATGATCTAGGTGTATATTGGTGGCCGCCCACCTATTCCAACTAGCTCATCTTGACAGTTTTTAGTTCAACACGTTTCTCTGTAATGATGACATTACTTTGTAATTGTGGGTTCTGCACTTCTGGGGTTGGCTTGAATCCCTACACAACGTCCAGGTGGATATTGGTGGCTGCCCACCTATTCCAACTGGCTTATTTTGGAAGTTTTCATATCAGCACATCTTTGTGTACTTCCAGGGTCGTTTTGGGGCCCTAAACAGTGTTTTTTTGGCTTGCCATAGTCAAACTATGAACAAAGTCAGAGTTTGATGGCATAATGTGTATTTCTCAAAAAGACCTTTCCATCGAGCTATAACATGCCTAAAATGGAGGTCGTATGCAAAAGTTACGACCTCGAGAAGTTGAGGTACCAACTTACCCATCGAGGCCCACATAAATTTTTGCATTTCATCTCCTAGGGTTAGGTTTTTGGATGTCTAGGGTTTTGGAATTCATGAGTAATGTTAAAAGGGCCTCTAGAGCCTCATTGTAATCATTCTTCTCATATGGATGTGCGTAGCAGCCACATCTCTTCTCAGAGATAGCTACCACCATTCAAGCAAGTTGTTTCAGTTCTGCAATTTTACAGTTTCAGCCTATTTTATTTTTTCAATAGAATTTATTGTTCACTGGATATTTATTTGTGTTCTCTATATCTCTGTGTTATGGTATTCAATCTGTTATTCATTTCATTCTGCTCATAAATCTGGTGGTATCAGATCGGTCTACTCTTCATTTATTTTTCTTTGTGCATGTCCATTAGAAGATCTGGGTACAAGAAGTTGGGACTCGAACCAGTCGAGCCTTTGCAATATCGGTCACGTAGAACCCGACCAAAACCCATGGGGGACGAGAAGAAAGATGATGGAGCAGGAGATCCTTTTAAAATGTTGCTCGAGGAAGCCCTTGTACGATAAAGGAATGAGATGATGGACAATTTTGCACAGATCCTTCGGCAGCTACCCACAAAAGACACATCTTCGTCAAGCGGCACGCAACCCACTTCAAGGTACAAGTAAATTTTGATATTCCATTATTTGAAGGATTGATAGATGCGGATGTTGTAGATAAATGGTTGGATCTGTTGGAAGGGTATTTTTTGGTCCACAATTTTGTTGATAGGGAAAATATTACTTTTGCACTCCTCAAGGTCGTCCCCCATGTTAAGGATTGGTGGGATACGTACTTTGAGCAAAAAGCCACAGAGGAATCTGCAATATTTGCAGTCGCCCCCACCTAGGATTCCTTCAGGGATGACATTAAAGAATAGTACTACCCTGTTGGAAGCTACGAGGACCAGTACACAAGATGGACCACGATGCGTCAAGAAAGGGACCAAATAGTACCAGATTTTACCAATATTTTCCATACTTTGCGCACCAAATTAGGTATCAAAGACTCTAAATGACATCTGGTGCTCAAATACCATGGATGTCTGCACAGATACATTCAAACAAAAATGGAGTTTTTGGACATCACATCATTAGGTGTGGATTATAGATATGTTGTCAAGATCGAGAAGAAATTTAAGCAGGAGAGGTGAGAGTTTGGATCTGCAAATTCCTCATAGCCGAAGTAGGGAAAAGGTGGTCCCAACCCACCAAACAAGGGACAGAGAAAATATGGTTGCTCTTAGGAAAACCAGTCCAAGCCCCAACCCAAGAAGGGTAATGAGAACTTGAAGAAGGACATGGGAAAGTGGTGTGAATACCATAAAAGCCCTTGGTGTAACACCGAAGAATGTCGCTCCAAGCAGTCACTGGTGTTTGAGCTGAAATATTCTAAGTCAGAGACAGATTCTGACACTGAATCAAATCTAGAAAGTGGGAAGCGGATCATTGATGTCGAACCTAGTGCCACTGTTGCTACCACCAAATTCCATCCAAGAGAACCAGAAGAACCAGAGGAAGGGGAACGTCTCTTTCACTCACAGATGTGGGTAAAGGGGACTCCGTTGCATTTCATTGTCGATAGCGGCAGTCAGAAGAACCTGCTTTCAGCAGAGGTCACCAAGTGGTTGGACATGTTGATAACACTGCACCCACATCCCTGCACCATTGGCTGGCTTCGCCAAGGATGAGATCTTCGCGTCAACCAATAGTGTCGTCTTCCCTACAACATCAAGCCCTTCAAAGATGAGGTATTGTGTGATATTATTCTCCTTGAAGTTTGTGATGTTCTTTTAGACTAGCCATATTTATGGAAGTGACATGTTGTGTATGAGTCTAGACCTCTTAGTGTTATTATTACTTTGGGTAGACAATTTTGCAAGATACCAGAGGTAGCACCACCTACCGCTATTTCTTTAATTTCTACTAAGCAATGCAGTAAAGTCATTTCACAGACTGAGAAGTTCATATTCTTTGTGATCTGTGCTCGTAGTAAGCAGAAGGTCACCGCCACATCCATGAGCTCTACACAAAGCCTCTCTTTGTAGCAGAAGCAAGTGAACAGAATCGTAGAAGAGTACAAAGACATCTTCTCCTCGCCCATTGAGGTACTGACACACTACTAAGTGAAGCATCCAATTGATCTAACCCCCGGTGCACCACTGCCTAATGGACCAGTCTATCATCGCTCGCTAATGGAAAATGACGAAATCAAGCGCCAGATCCAAGAGCTGCTTCAAAAGAGGCACATCTGACCCAGCTCCTCCCCTTGTGGAACCTTGATTGTGCTGGTGCAAAAGAAAGACGAGACTTGGCAGCTCTGCATTGATTACAAAGAATTAAACAAAATCACAGTCAAGAACCGATACCCAATTCCTTGAATTGATGACCTTCTTGACCAACTCAAGGGGGAAAATTTCTTCAACAATATTAGCCTAAAGTTTGGCTACCACCAAGTTCCCATCGAACCAACTGATGTATGGAAGACAACTTTCAAATCTAAATAAGGTCTCTTTGAATGGTTGGTCATGCCCTTTGGCTTAACAAATGCACCAAAAACTTTCATGAGATTGTTGGATGATGTGTTGAGACCCTTCACGAACTCTTTTTTGGTGGTATATCTGGATGACATCCTCATCTTTAGCATAACTTGGGAGGAGTACATGTAGCATATTCAACAGGTTTTGGGCACTCTGCGGCATCACAAGCTATATGCCAACTTGGAAAAATGCTCCTTTGGCATGAACAAGGTCCAATACTTGGGCTACATTTTTGATGAGCATGGGGTACATGTGGATCCATCTAATATCCAAGTCATTCATGACTGACCAGCCCCGACCACACTATCCAAACTTCGGAGCTTCTTGGGATTTTCCAACTTCTACCAAAGGTTCGCGTTGGGATTCTCCCATATTGTATGGGCCCTCAACCAAGTAACCAAGGGCGGTGGCAAGGCAAAGTTTGCATGGAGGCAGGCACAACAACAAGCATTTGATGACTTGAAGCATCGCTTGTGCTCATCTCCAGCACTCTCCTTACTCGGTCTACAATAACCGTTCAAGATTGAGATTGATGCCTCCGACTATGTTGTAGCACAGTTCTCACTCAGCACAGTCATCCAATAGCATACCATAGTGAGACACTCTCAGATATTGTCCAGAAATACCCCACCTGTGACAAAGAAATGTATTTCATTGTGCAAGTCTGCCATTGATGGAAACATTACATTCTGGGAAAGAAGACAATCATCCATACTAATCACAAGCCTCTGCAGTTCATACAGACATAGGGGAAGTTGCAGAATGATCACCATCAAAAGTGGTCCACATACCTACAGTAGTTCCATCTCAACATCAAGTATAAAATAGGGAGCACAAATTGTGTCATTGACTGCCTCAGTCACCCTCTCGTTGTTTCACTCACCATGGTACTCCATTCATGTGGGCATGAGGCATCTGAGTGGCCCCAACTTTATCAGCGTGACCCTGACTTTACCACTACGTATCAGCTCTTGGGTACAGGCGCGAATGTCATTGATTTTCACATCCAGAATGGACTGTTATGCCATCTGGGCCACCTTTATGTTCCCACAAGCAAGCGTGCAAAGATGATTTAGGAGGCTCACTACAGTCGGATGGCAGGACATTTTGGCGTGGAGAAAACTATGGTCATTCTACATAAACATTTTTATTGGCCAAAACTTCGACAATACGTCAACAAGTATATCATATCTTGCACTGCATGTGTCATTACCAAGCCAGCCATCAAGAACCAAGGCTTATACACCCATCTTTCTACTCTCGAGAGGCCTTGGGAATCCATCTCGATGGATTACATGTCTGGCCTTTCATCCACCAAGCACGACAATGATTGTATATTTGTGGTGGTTGATCGATTTTCGAAGATGGCCATTATCACAGCTTGGAAGAAGAGCATCACAGTGACAAACACTGCCAAGCTCTTCTTCAAATGGGTGTGGGTCCATTTTGGGATACCACAAACCATCACCTCAAATCGGGACAACAGGTTCCTCAACACATTTTGGTTGAGTATCTGGTCACAGTTGGACACTAAGCTCACTAAATCCACTGCTTTCCACCCTCAAACCAATGGCCAGTCAAATTTCATCAATCAGATGATTGTGCACATCATGCGCATGTACAACTCTAAGCATCCAAGTACATGGGATGAGATTCTTCCCTATGTTCAGCACAGCTACAACAGGGCTCTCCATAGCTCCACCAACCATATCCCATCTCAGGTGGGGCTAGGATTCCAACCCTTGGGTCCCATTGATGTTGCACTACCTCTTGCAACCACACAGGTAGAATCTTCACATGTTCAGTCTGAGGCTGAAAAAGCCACCATATTCATTGAGCAGATTCAACACATTCACCAACAGGTCCATGAGATTTTGTAGAAAGACAATGCTAAGTAGAAGCAGTGCCATGATCAACACCAGGTACCACACCAGTTTCAAGTGGGAGACAAGGTATGGTTACATTTGCAGAAAGAGAACCTTACAGGGCCCCATCAGAAGCTCTGCCCACTTCACTATGGGCCTTTCACTATCACCAAGGTTGTGGGTAGCAATGCTTTTGAGCTCAACACTCCACCCTTCCTTGGCTTACACTGAGTGTTCAATGTGGACCTCCTTCGGCCATATTTTCCACCACTATTAGACACCTTGGAGATTGAAAAATAGTTGACACCAACAGAGCTCAACCATGACTGCATGGAACATGCATCCATTGATTAGTTAGTGGACACACAGGTCAAGGGCACTCACCAGCAGAGGATCCAGCTTTGTCGGGTTCTCAAGGCAGGGCAACTCCTGCACCAGGGCAAGTGGCTCACCCGAGACCAAATTCAACAGAAGTTTCCTCACCTGATCGGGGCACTCAACGCAATGGGGACCATTTCTTCCTAAGGTGGGGGGACTGATCCAGGTGGATATTGGTGGCCACCCACCTATTCCAACTAGCTCATCTTGATAGTTTTTAGTTTAGGACGTTTCTCTGTAATTATGACATTTCTTTGTAATTGTGGGTTCTACACTTCCTAGGCTATCCCAAAGCCCTACATAGCATCTAGGTGGATATTGCTAGCCACCCACCTATTCCAACTCGCTTCTTTTGGAAGTTTTCATATCAACGCATCTTTATGTACTTCCAGGGTCATTTTGGGGCCCTAAACAAAAAAAAATTTGGCTTACATAGTCAAACTATACACGAAGGAAATTTTTGATGACATAATGTGTATTTCTCGAAAATGCCTTTCCAACGAGCTATCACACGCCTAAAACAGAGGTCATACACAAAATTTACGACATCGGGAAGTTGAGGTACCAACTTACCCATCGGGGCCCACATAACTTTTGGTGTTTCATCTCCTAGGGTTAGGTTTTTGGATGTCTAAGGTTTTGGAATTCATGAGTAATGTTAAAAATGCCTCTGGAGTCTCATTTTAATCATTCTTCTTAGACAGATGCACGTAGCTGCCACATCTCTTCTTACAGATAGCTACCACCATTCGAGCAAGTTGTTTCAGTTCTGCAGTTTTACAGTTTCAGCCTATTTTATTTATTCAATAGAATTTATTGTTCACTGGATAGTTGTTGTTGTTATCCATATCTATGTGTTATGGCATTCAATTTGTTATTCATTTCCTTCTACTCATAAATCCAGATCACTCAAGCCACCAACATTTGATGGAGAGAATAGGAAGGGTGAAGAAGCTAAATCTTGGTTGTTGGGCATGAGAAAATATTTTCAATTGTACAATTACTCATCAAATATGGAAGCAAAGATTGCCATATATCATCTTCAGGGAAAAGCTTCCATGTAGTGGGACCTGTTGAAGCAAGTAAAGCATATTGATGAGAAGAGAATTTCTTGGAAGCATTTCAAGAAATACTTCCAACAAAAATACTTGTCATAACACTATTATGACAAGAAGATGCAATAATTCTTTGAGCTTAAATTAGGAAACATGACCATGGAAGAGTATAAGAAGAAATTATTGTAGCTTCTAAGGTATGTGGGTTTCATTAAATATGAGAAGATTAAAATTTATAGATTTCTAAGTGGATTGTCATCATTCTACAAAGATAAAATTTATTTTGATGAGCCCAAGAATTTGGAGGAAGCCATGAGAAAAGACAAGTATTTGTATGAGCAAAGTAAGGCAAGGCCAGCTTTTCAAAAAGCTTGGGATAAAAAAAAGAAAGGAAATATGGATGAAAGGAAGAAAATATTCAAGCCACCTTTCTTCACGAACAGTTCAAAGTCATATGGACAAGGGAAAGAAGAACAAAATGAGCCCAATATGACAGATTCCTTGGGGAAAAGGCCAAAACAACAACTCATAAAGTTTTGGGAATGCAAGGGGAACCACATGTATAGAGATTGTCCTCATAAAGGAGATAGGATGAGGACTGCACGTAACCTTCAAGAAGTTGATACAGTGGAAGACATGGGCATGAGCATATCAAGGATTTATGCATCCTTGGACAATAGACAAGAAAACTATCAATCCCACATGATTGAGGTGGTTCGAGGTAAAATTGATAATCAACCCACAACTATTTTTATTGATTCTAGAGCTAGTCATAGCTATATAGATCCTCATATGGTTGACATATTTAAATTGAATAGATGTAAGTATGAAAAGTATTGGTTGGTTCAACAAGACACTAGAACCAATAGAAGAATCAATGAGTTGGTCAAGGATTTACCAGTGAACATGAATGGAGTCAGCACTAAGGCAAATTTAAACATCATATTTCTTAGGTCGTATGATTTTTTGATTGATATGGATTGGTTGGACAAACATCGTTCTATCTTAGACTGTTACAACAAGTCTTTCAAATGTCTTGATGAGGAAGAAAATTCAAGGATAGTTCAAGGTATTCCAAGGCCTATATCTATCAGAGAGATTTCAACATTGCAGTTGAAAATAATTTTTAGAAAGAGATGCCAAATATATGCATCCCATATGGAAGATCCAACCAAGGATAAAAGTCAAATATTGAAGAGTACTCAGTTTTGAAGGAGTATGAAGACGTGTTTGAGAAAATGCCAAGATTTCCACCTAAGAAAGACATTGAATTCTCTATTGATTTGATTCCTGGAGCTTCCCAAATGTCTAAGACTCCCTATAAAATGATCACACTAGAGTTGAAAGAGTTGCAAAGGCAGCTAGAAGATTTGTTGAAGAAGGGGTGCATACTCCCAAGTGTTTCGCCTTGGGGTATCCCAGTTCTTTTTGGGAAGAAAATTTATGGAAGTCTAAGGTTATGTATTGACTGTAGACAACTGAATAAGGTTACAGTAAAGAACAAGTATCCTTTTCCAAGGATTGATGACCCTTTTTATCAGTTAAAGGGAGAAAATATGATTGACTTGAGAACAAGTTATCATCAAGAAATAATCCAAGAAGAATATACTAGCAAGACAACCTTTTGGACAAGGTAAGGTCATTATGAGTTTGCAGTGGTGCAATTTGGGTTGAAAAATGCACCAACTACTTTTATGTGTTTATTGAATGGAGTGTTCAAAGATTACCTGGATAAATTTCTCATTGTCTTATTGGATGATATTATTTTCTACTCCAAGATAGAGGAGGAGCATGAGCAACATTTGAGGATGGTGCTACAAATTTTGAGAGAACACCAATTGTATTCCAAGTTGAGCAAGTGCACTTTTTATCAAAAGCATATCCATTATTTGGGCCACATTATCTGAAAGGATGGCATAGTCGTGGATCCAGAAAAGATTGAAGTAATCAAAAGATGGCCAACACCAAAGAATATTTCAAAGTTAGATTATTTATGGGTCTATCTGGTTACTATAAGAGATTCATTGTAAGTTTCTCCAAGATTGCACACCCAATTACTTCATTACAAGGAATAAAATTTGAATGGACAACCAAGTGTGAAGAGAGTTTTCAGCACTTGAAGGAATTGTTAACCAGTGCACCGATTTTAAAGATTGCAGACTAAAATGAGGATTTTTTCATGTGCCCATATGCATGTTAAGAAGGGCTTGGTGGAGTCCTTACCCAAAATGACCATGTAATTTGTTATGAATCAAGAAAGTTGAAGGAGCATAAGAGGAACTATGTCGCACATGACTTGGAGTTGGTAGCAATTGTCCATGTGTTGAAAATGTAGGCATTACCTCGTGGGAAAAAAAATTGAGTTGGGGTCAAACCATAGTGGTTTGAAATATTTGTTTGGACAACCAACATTAAATGATAGATAAACTAGATGGTTGGAATTTCTCAACAAATATGACTTTGATATAAATCACATTAAGGGCAAAGAGAATAAAGTGGTCAATGTACTAATCATAAGGGTGCATGAAAAACATTCTACAACCATTAGTATGCACAATTCAGATTTGAAAAGCAGAATTCTAGAAATCATGAAAATAGACAAATATTATGTACAAGTTAAAGAAAGCTTACAACAAAGTAATGTACAACATAAATTTAAAGATTACAAGATGGAAGAGGATGAAATTCTCTTTTACATGAATAGATTTTATTTTCCTAATTCTCAAGAATTGAGAGATCTAGTTTTAAAAGAGGATGCACAATGTGCCATAAAATGGACATCCAGTATATTAGAAAACAATTGCGATTGTAAGAGGCTAATATTATTGGCCTAGTCAATAAAGAAAGATGTCTAATTTGGGTTTATTTCTGATAACAATGGTGAACTACTCTTCTTATTATGAATTGCATTTTCTAGATCTTGTTCTTTTCTCCTTTAATTAGGATTTACTTAGTTGCAATTTTTCATATTGATTTTGTTGTATTTCATTCACTATATTCACCCCATCTACACTTACAATCAATAGCTTAAATTAGATTAGATAGAGAGCATAATAGAACATCTTACCTTACATATAATAGTCGGGCCATAACTAGAGGGCTTTCCATTGTTAAATTTGGCAACATCAACAGTCATTCTCCAATGAGGGGCCATATGGGCCACCCTGAGGCTAGCCAGGGAGATTTGGAGAATCAACCAGTCTTGTGAGGTATTGAAAAAATCCAGGGGGAACATGCAACCTCTGTGATTCAAACCAAAAGTCAGGATGAACGAGATGCTATGTGAGTCTAATGCAAAAGTCAGGGGGAACGTACAACCTCTGTGAGCATAGACAGACTAGTGCAAAAGTCAGGGGGGACGTACAACCTCTGTGAGCATAGACAGTCTAGTGCAAAAGTCAGGGGGAATGTACAACCTCTGTGAGCATAGACAGACTAGTGCAAAAGTCAGGGGGAACATACAACCTCTGTGAGCCTAGTCAAACCTTGTGAGCCATGAGCAAAATTCAAGGCATCTAGCAAAAGTTAGGTTGAATATAAAATTCATGTGAGCTAAAAACAAACGATATTCCTAATATTGCAAATAATATAACTGTATTGATCTAGTGCATTGGCATGTGTAACATTATCCACCATGAAGAGAAATTTGAATTTCTTTGTAAAGAGTCAAGTTGTAACTGAATTCTCAAGTCTAGTTCAATTTTTGAACTAAAGTGTAATGTTGAGTTGTAACTGAAGTCTTAAGTCTAGTTCTATTTTTGAACTAAAGCATACCAGTCTCAAATCTAGTTCTATTTTCGAACTAAAGTATAATTCTGAGTTGTAACCAGTCTCATGTCTAGTTCTAAGTTCGAACTAAAGTATGAAGCTGAGTTATGATTAACTCATTCAAACGGGTTATTGTTTCGAGTCTCTCCTCTTCTCCTCTTCAGCCTATATAATCAGAGGTCAACCCCTCTCTTCCACAACAATTTTGATATGCAGGTTAAGGGTGAAAGAAATAGAGGCACATATCAGTGATAAAGAGCCAGCATACCAAAGCAGCATATCAGTGTTGTATATCAACAATAGAGGCAACATATCAGAGGTGTATTTCAGCAAGGTCTTTTAGGTCTTTGTCAGGTCAGAGTCATCTTGGCAAGCTCTTTAAGAGAGGAACTTTCATGGTGGATATTTGTAAGTGATCTTACATTATTAATGCAATAAAGGAATATCTTGTGTTGGGGTTTTTCTCCATGTACAGGGTTTCCCCAGAGTATATGTGTTGTTGATGTGCATGCTTACTCATCTACACAGTTTTTGCTATTTGATTATGATTTGGTATTGTTGAAGTGTATTAAGCTGGAATCAAAGTGTTGAAGAAAATAAAAGAATTAATCCACATAAGAAATCAAGCTCATAATTTAACATGGTATCAGAGCTTAGGGTGTGTTAAACGTGTTGAAGTGCAATAGCAGGTACACATAGATCCAAGCTAGCTTGATTCAGTTTCTAGTGTGAGGTCCATGGCATCCTCCATTTCAGTCAGGGTCGAGGATAGGCTCGAAGGAGATGCCAACTTCAATGTGTGGAAGCACCGGATAACAAATATCTTGCAGGAGCATGATCTTGAGAAGTATGTGACCACAGTGGTGGAGGAACCCATGAATAATACAGGAAGAGCGGCCTTTAGGAAGAGTCAAGCAAAGGCTAAGCGAATCATCTTTGACTCAATCAAAGACAGTATAATGTATGCAATGACTTCTTTGATGACTTCCAAGGACTGTATGGATACCTTGGTGAATCTGTATGAGAAACAGACTCCAAGTCAGAAGAGGACACTTAAGAACAAGATTAAGTATTTGAAGATGGAGAAAGGTGAATTAGTGGCATCTTTCTGTTCCAGGATAGCCCAAATCAGAGATCAGCTTTTGGTCATAAGGGTGACAGTGGACGATGATGATTTAGTGCAGGACATTTTTGGCGGTCTTCCTTCTTCATGGGTGACCTTTTTATACAGTGTAAGTGGGAGAGAGATTCAGCCCACCTTTGAGAGGTTATGGCATGATTTCCTCCAGGAAGAGAGTCGCACAGCTACCAGGAGCGAGCCAACGAAAGAAGAGCACTCAGCTTTAGCATCAAGATTCAAGGGAAAGAAGAAAGGCACTTTCCAGAAAGGCTCTCAGAGGAAGCCAAACACCAAAGGTACATTCGAAGGAAAGAATATCGATACATCTAAGATTAAATGCTTTATTTGTAATAATTTGGGTCATTTTGCTAAAGATTGTTGGTTTAGAAAGAAATATCCAAGGAAAGGGAAACATCATGCCTCAAATACTAAGGATGATGAATCCAAAAGAAATAAGAAAAGTCCTTCTAATGAGAAAGAAAATATAAAAGAATATTACTTGGTTTCTGCCTTATCCAGTTCAGTTTTCATAGGGCCAAAAACTCGGTTAGTAGACAGTGGTGCATCAAAGCACATGACAGGGTACAAGGAGATCCTCTCAGATTTCGAGTCAAAATTTTTTGCAGAGCAGGTTAAGCTTGGGGATGACAAATGTTAAAAGATAGAGGGAGTAGGCTCTATCTCCTTCAGATTGGAATCTAGGGCTAGACTTCATATTGATGAAGTATTATATGTTCCAGGGCTCAAGAAGAATCTACTATCATCTGCAACCCTTGAGGACAAGGGATATTGGGTGATCTTCAAGGATAGGAAAGCACTACTATGGGCTAAAGGTAGCCACTTAAGAACAATAGAACCCATTGGAACTCGTAGTGGAGGAATGTACGTCGTGTCAGAACAGTCAGTTCAGGCATTGGCTCATGATGTGACTAGCTCCAACGAGTTGTGGCATAGAAGACTTGGACATCTTCATTTCAAATCTCTTTCAGATCTACAGAACATGGTATGTGGCATGCCCTCTATTTCTCTTAGTAAAAATGAAATTTGTAAGGGATGCATGCTAGGTAAAAATATAAAGAAATCATTTCCTAGTAGTGACAACAGAGCTCAAGGCATCTTAGATCTGGTTCATTCTGATGTATGTGGTCCCATGTCATCTCCCTCACTCAGTGGTTGTTTGTATTATGTAATTTTTATTGATGATTACTCAAGAAAATGTTGGATATATTTTCTTAAAGCTAAAAGTGACACATTTGATAAATTCAAAGAGTATAAAGCCTTTATTGAAAAGCAGATAGGGAAACACATCATAATCCTTAAAATAGACAATGGAGGAGAGTTTGAATCTCTTCGGTTTGAGGATTTCTGCAAGTCAGCAGGAATCAAGAGACAGTTGACCATGCCATATAACCCTCAGCAAAATGGAGTTGTTGAGAGGAAAAATAGGACAATTTGTGAGGCAGCGAAAGCAATGATGTTTGACCAGGATTTGCCAAATTCTTTATGGGCAGAAGATACCTCCACTGTTGTGTATATTTAGAACAGGTGTCCACATGCTTCTTGAAGGACAAGACTCCTGAAGAAGTCTTCTCAGGGATCAAACCTGAAGTAGGGCATCTAAGGATATTTGGGTGTCTTGTGTATATTCATGTCCCTAAGGAAAAGAGGACAAAAATGGAACCCTCGAGCAAGAAAGAGGTTTTTGTGGGGTACAGTGAGAAATCCAAGGCTTACAAGATTTATGTACCAGGTCAGAGGAAAGTAGAGGTTGTTGGGTATGTGTTATATTCTTTGCACGAGCAGTAGTGTTTGAGCGCTTGCACCGGGCGCGCAGGGGGGTTAGAGGGGGGGCCACTAGGTCCCCCCTCAGGGGGTGTAGGGGGGCAGAGCCCCCCCAAAAAAAATTTTTGGGCCGACATATTTCTGAGACCACATGATATTAGGTGATTTTTCGGCACATGGTTTTTTGCCGATGGTTTTCTATTTCCGGTTAAGAAATTAGGGTTTTGGACTAATCCAGGTCATTGGGTTAGGGTTTTGGATGCCGCTGGCTCCTATATGTATATTGTATTGTAAACAATGTAACACAAAGTGTATCAATATAATATATGTTGGTTTTCCCGGTTTGGGTTTCCAGGTGAAAAATCTCTGTGTAATGTTTGTATTTGCCATTGTATCTTTTATGTTCCTTTCTGAATATCAGTTTGCAGTAGATATTGTACAAGGTCAGAATTTACATTTGGTATCAGAGCTTTATTGGCTTCAGGGGGATGCCTTTGTCGTCAAGGGTTTGGCTCGGGACTGTGATAAGCCTTGTTACAGTGGGAGATCT
>ML782181.1:1206527-1227660 GCA_009831015.1 Picea engelmannii
ATTGACAATACTTGTCATAAGTGTTGCATAACTAGAAAACCTTTTGGGTTGCTTACTTTGTCTGAAGGTGCCATTGGGAGCTTTATGCTTTTCTGCTTCCTGCAAGGTGGATTCAAGCCATGTTGGTCTCTTTATAGTCTTAGGTGCAATAATTGGTTCCACATGTTCATGTGGTGGTTCTTGTTCTTCACTGGAGTGTTCTAGAGAGCATGTACTTTTTTCTTTGGTATCTTCATGTTCCTCTTCTTCGTTGGAGTCTATGGCATCTTCTATAGATTTCTTAAATGCAATCCTTTCATCAAAAGTTACATCTCTATTGACCTGGAACATAAATTCTATATGTTTTTGATGATTCACTATATCCAACGAATATACCTTTCTTTCCTGAAGGTTCCAACTTCTTTCTCTTATCCTTGGGAACATGAATATAGACAGGGCATCCAAAAATTCGCAAGTGTTCAACACTTGGATTATTTCCGAAGAAAGCTTCTTTTGGAGTCATGTTCTTCAATATTCTATGTGGACTTCTATTTTGAATATAAACAACTGTCATAGTTGCTTCTCCCCATAGGAACATGAATAAATTTTGGTCATTCATCATTGCCTTAACTGATTCTTCAATTGTTTTGTTCTTCCTTTCAGCCACACCATTTTGTTGAGGATTATGAGGAACAATAAGATCCTTCCTAATCCTAGCTTCTTTACAAAAGGCAATAAGCTCCTTGGAGGTGTATTCTCCTCCATTATCAGTTCTTATTATCTCGATCTTCTTATTTTCTATATTCTCTACTTCGGCTTTGAATTCTTGAAGTTTGCTAAATACTTCATCCTTAGTCTTTAAGAGATACAACCATGTCTTTCTTGAGAAGTCATCTATGAACGTCACATAGTAAAGAGATCCTCCTATGAACTTCACTGGTATAGGACCACATACATCTCAATGTATTAGGTCTAAGATCCATTTGGATCTATTGTCACTATTTGGAAATGGTTTATTAATATTCTTCCCAAGTGCACAACCTTTGCACACACCTGCACAAGTTTTGCACACACCTTCATGTACTGATTGTAATTTTGGTATGCCTACAACCATCTGTTTTAGAGATGGCAAGGCTTGATAATGAAGGTGAGCATACCTTCTATGCCATAACTCACTAGGGTTGATTTCATCATGTACAAGGGCTTGAGTATTCTGACCTAGGAGTTTATACAATATTCCTTCACGAATTCCTATAACTCTAGTGTCTTCTATCTTTGAATCTTTAGACCATACAATAACTTTTCCATCTACAAAAGCTATTGTATCTCCTTTCTCTTCCAAACAAGAAATATATACTAGATTATTTTTCAAACCAGGAACATATAAAACATTACTAAGATGGATAGAGTTACCTGGTTCCATCTTGATAGTAACTTATCCAATTCCCTTGACTACATAAGAGTTCTTGTCTCCAAGCTCCACGTTATGAGGTGTCTCCTTTTCCTTCATGCTTGAGAAATTCTTACAGTCACCTGTCATGTGCCTTGAAGCTCCATTATAGATTAACCACGTGTCATCTTCAATGGTTCCAGTAAGAGCTGAATAATAGAAGAAATTTGTTTCATCATGCTTTGCTTTCTTTGAAGGTTCTTCATCATTGGCAGTTGATGCGTGATGTCTCTTTTTTCTCTTCTTTGTTAGTTTAGGACAATTCCTCTTGTAGTGGCTATAATCATGGCATTCAAAGCGTTGTACCTTTGACATATCTCTTTTGAACTTCTTTCTTGAATCAGATCTTTTCTTACCTTCGTGTCTTTTGAACTTTGTTGCAAAGGCTTGAGCATCTTCTTACTTCTGAGGTTTTCCCTTGGAGTTTAACCTTGTCTCTTCTTGTGCACAACATGTCCAAAGTTCTTCTAATGTTGGAAACTCCTTCCTTGTATTCAGACTTGCAGCAAATGCATACCATCTAGAAAGACCATTGAGTGTTATGTTCACAACTTCCTTTTTCGGGATGGCTTCTCCAATAACTTGTAATTGATCTTTCAACTAAGAAATATTCACAAAGTATGATGCTATGGTGTCATCCTTTGTCATCTTTGTGTCACGAAGTTTATTCTTCAGACTCATCACTTGTCTAATATTTCTGATTGAGAAAAGGCTAGTTAGGGCATCATACATCTTCTTGGATGAGTCAAGATGAGAAATGTAGGATATCAAGTGATCCTTTATAGAGTCCACTTTAATACTCATAGCATTAATGCCATTATCCTTGAACTTCTCCAATGCTGCAATGTTCTGAGGTTCCTTCTTTTTTTATGCTTCAAACTGTGGTTCCATGATATTGCCTTTCATGATATCTAGAACTTTATTCTTTGCAAGGATGAGGTCAATCCTTGTCTTTCATGCTCTGAAATTTGAAGCCCCTTCTAACTTATTTTCTGACTTCATAGAGTAAGTCATGGTTGTGTTGACTTTGACGTTGACTTTGACTTGGTCAACCTTTGACTTTGACCAAAAACTCAAACTTGATGCCTTGTCTTGCTAAGAGTACCAGGGGGTGTGCTAGGCTAGGGCGCACTAGGCTATCCAAGAATTAGGTCAAGCGCTTCACTTAAGGTGCCTCAACAAGAGGGTTATGGTTTCATTGTTGCAGCAAAACTCTGACTACAATTGCAACTGCAACTCAACAAATTCTCCCAATCTACCTTCCAATGGTTAGATTGTCCGAAGATAATGTGGGCCCATAACCTGTTAAAATAATAGGTGTGCTCATTTCACCATAGACGGTATCTCTATATTGTCACCCAACCATAGGCACAAGGCCACCCCCGAGCACCTTAACCTTGACAGCTAGAATAATTATGGAAGCAAACACTATAACAGATAGCTAACCAAGATAGCATACTTCTCTCCGAAGCTAGCGTACCAAGCAGAAAGTCCAAACCATAAACCAAAGACCAAGTCACCACTACAACAATTACAACTCTCCTCCAATCATGTGCACCACTATTCCTTATGAAGTCGTGAGAGTGAGTGAGTCCAAATGAGCTCAAGCACCCTCTATTTATAGTGCTTCAAGTCACTTAATGGGGTCGACTTCTCTTCCTGGAGGCTAATAACTTAATATTAGATTTTATCTTGAGTCGACTTGTCTTCTGGGGTTCTTATCCAATCGTTTAAGGTTTCTCTGGCTCCCCAAAATATTCTAATCTCGTCAAGGGTTACACGTGGAGGTTAATACCTCCCGCAACTACCGTAACATCAACATGAAGTCTATCGACATTCCTAGGATGTTCTTGTTAGAAAAGGTGCCCATCCCTCTAATATTTAGGGACATAATTAGCATATCTTCACATTTTCTAGGGCTTGCCTTTTTCTAAGGGCCCCTACTAAAGTTTTTTTCTTATATAACTAGATCTCCCTAAGGGCTTAATCTTGTGCATGTGATGGATGGATTTTCTTCCAAGGACACTATTTGATCCTTCCCTCATTACATCACTACTTATACCCCCTTGTACTTTCGTCATCCACTTTGTTTATCTCTTTCTTATGTATTAGACAGTAACGAGCATTCTTTCTCTTAGAAAAAGACTCCTCATTAGAAAAGAAAAAAATAAGACTTGACCTAGACCCCTCAGTCCCCTTAGCATTTTGAGATTCTATGAGGTTTACATGAGGAAAGTTCTCCTTCAAATTTTCTTGTTGATCTGCCAACCCTAAATCTTTATGACCTTTCCCTTTAAACCCTCCCCCCACTTTTTTTTAGGAACCCTCCTTAACAACCCTCAAGGGAGGCCATTGATCATCTAATAAATAGAGATTCCTTTTTTGCTAATCTCATAGCCAAGAGAAGTAGGAAAACACTTACCTGAAGACTAAAGGGCATGAACCAAGGCATAATCTATTGGCATTGCATCCAACACTTGAGTTCCAATTGATGCCTTTGATGAATCGTGTCCATCTTGGCATGGAGGTTGTCTTAGACCCTCCTCCCCTCTCACCTCTTCTTAGAGTTTAGATCTCAGTGTTCCTTCATGGATTTCTACCACTGAATCCTTTAATTTGACCATTGTTATCTTGGACTTATCCTTCAATTTTTTAGGATTATGGATGCTTATACCCTCATTCACCAAAAACTTATAACGTTGTTTTCTCCTCCATTCACTTTTAGATCATTTTAGGACACATTCCTCAACGAAGTGACCATATATATGGCACCTCGACTAGAAAAAAGAAACCTTCATGTAATCCAAGATATGTACATAATTACTCTTACCAACTTCTATTTCAATAGCCTGTGGAAACCCTCCCTTAAATTGATCTCCACCAAAATATGAGCCACTATCCTCGAGGATGTTCACTTAAAGTGATCATCCAACTCTAGAAAAGTTCTAATGATATCTCCCACATCCCACATCACCTTCAAAGACCAAATCTCTAGAGGTAAATTGGATAGTTTCACCTATATGAGTCGAGAATAAAATATCTCTAACCCAAGGTCAAAACAATGAAATTTAACTGCATCTTTGTCATATTTGAAGACAAGTCCCAACCACCATCTTACCATTATATTAACCCCTAGCATATATCCATGAAGGGGGTTTGAAACCTTAGCAACCCATTGATATAGATATTTCTCAAACCCCTACCTCCTTGTATGAAAACAACCTGTTAAGATAGTTTCCTTTATTTTACAAGACTTTCCCTATAATGACATCTTCCCCCATAGTTAGCTTCAGTCTATTTCATAATTTGACACAATGATGCTTTTACCTTGATGGATTTACCTTTGGGGTCTCCAAGACTTTATCCCCTTCCTCCATTGTAGGTCTTCCACTCCCTAAAAGCTCCTCCAGTCACAGATTCTTGCCTATAAGCCCTTACTTATTCAATGGTGAAACACGTCCCTTTAAAAACCCTAGCCTAGCTTCATTCCTTCATTGAATCACCTTAGTTATTACCAAGGTTCTTAGCTTTGAGAAAACGGAGCTTCAATCCACCTTTGTCACACATACTTCCCATGGAGTTGTCTTTTGGAAAGAACCGAGCATCAATGTCGAGGGCTCTAAATCTCCTTTGACTCTAAACTTTTCACTGATACACCCAAGAAATGACGTTACTACTAGTGTACATGGACTAACACAAATGTTTTATTAGGTCAATAAATTAGACCTAGCTACCTCGCGACTGTAACCCAAATTTTGTTTGGGTTCTAATGCATTAGGACAGATGAACTCCATATTACCCCCATAGAGTGTAACCCACTTCCTATATAATCGTGTGAGCCTTCCCCCGTCTTATAGTGAAAATGGAGTATCCTTTTAGCACAATTATTGAGTAGTCAATCAATTCCTCCTCGAACTATACAACATTTATATGTTTGTGTCGAGTTGAACATCATTCCATAACTATTACATTTTTATTAAATTATGTATCAACTTGTTAAAATACTGAATGCTATAAAATATGACCCACAATTTTCACAACTGCATTAAATGTCGATCCTCTAGGGCAATATCTCAAATGAATTTCAATCAAAATTGATCCTTTGTTGCTTCCATATATATATATATATATATATATAGAGAGAGAGAGAGAGAGAGAGAGAGAGAGAGAGAGAGAGAGAGATTGTCAATTAGGTTTAGCTTGGGTGGTTGGGAGGAATGTTGTTATCCTCCCAACCTGGGTTCAATTCCTGCAAGTCACATGTTGAGCTCATAACGAGTATATTGTTGTGATGGTTTCGAGCCATGTTGTTGACCGACCTTGTGTCATACCTTGTGCCATAAAGATTCTAGGGTTTACCCTGGCTATCATCCTCAAAATGAGGGGAAGTACTTGGGGGTTTTCCCCGAGCTTTGTAACCTGGAATATATATATATATATAAAGAGAGAGAGAGATAAAACATAAACTTCAAAAATATATTATATATTAACATTTAAATTATTTTGATTGATGTATTAAGTTATTTCCCTACACCTTTAAATTAGGATATGTTGTATCTTAGGTGTCTCAAAACAAATTTGAAGCCCTTGAATTAAAAAAACCATAATTTTTAATAAAAGCATGGCAATTGAACATATTAAACTATATTTCCTCTAATATTGTTTAGGAACAATTCCTTTTCCTAGTCTCCTTAGGAATCTCCCAAACTCCATGCCAAGTTGAGAATCATTAAAGAACCAAATCAAAACCACAACTACTGAATGCATTCATATGATAAGATGTTTTGTGTTTTCTCAGTACGACACTAGACAAAATACATAGCTTTAAAAGAAACTAGAGAAACAATATCAAAAACTTATAAACAAAATTTAGAAAGGGGAAAAAATAGCAATGCATAAGCCCTTGAATTAAGAAACCCCTAATTTATAATAAAAGCATAACAATTGAACATATTAAATTATATTTCCTTTAATATTGTTTAGGAACAATTTATTTTCTTGGGCTCCTTGGGAATCTCCCAAACTCCATGCCAAGTTGAGAATCATTAAACAACCAAATCAAAACCACAACTACTGAATAAATTCATATGATAAGATGTTTTACTTTTTCTAAGTACAACACTAGACAAAATACATAGCTTTAAAAGAAACCAGAGAAACAAGATCATAAACTTATAAACAAAATTTAGAAAGGGGAAAAAATATAAGAAGGAAAAAATAACAATGCATAAGCCCTTGAATTAAAAAAACCCTAATTTATCACAAAAACAAAGCAATTGAACATATTAAACTATATTTCCTTTCATATTGTTTAGCAATAATTTCCTTTCTTGGTCTCCTCGAGAATCTCTCAAACTCCATGACAACTTGAGAATCATTAAACAACCAAATCAAAACCACAACCACTAAATAAATTCATATGATAAGATGTTTTACTTTTTCTCAATACAACACTAAACAAAATACACAACTTTAAAAGAAACCAAAGAAACGAAGATCAAAAACTGATAAACAAAATTTAGAAAGAGAAAAAATACAAGAAGAAAAAAATAACAATGTCGTATATGTTGGAAAGTTAGTTGTCATTGATGTCAACCTTAGATGCCAACTCTAGAAGAATTCTAGAAGCATTGATGTCAACCCTAGAAGAAGCCCTGAAGCAAGTTTGGAAGCATCTAGAAGTGATGGTTGTATTTGAAGAAGTCTCCAAAGTGCCCCCCTTAAGTCGTAGCTTTAAGCATGGCCCTCATGGGAAGACGCTTTGAAGAAGTCTACAAGAAGCCCAAAGATGTGGTCATGAAGCCCGAAGTTGTTTGAGAAAAAAGAGAATGATGGACTCTACTAATGCATTCAAAACTCCCATAGATGGATAGTCCTCATCATGTTGTTTCTAATGGTAGGTGGTACGCCGCGTGGTTTCTCACGATTGAAGAGATACACCCTCTTGAAGATGGTAGCCCCAAAGTATGGTTGAGAAGCTCTAAACAGTTGTAACAAGAAGTGACAAGTCGGCCCCAAAATAATTAAAAGAAGAAGAGTTGTTGCAAACAAGAAGTTACAAGTCGGCCCCATTGTAATGAATATTAAAATAAATATTAAGGATATTGTTGGTAAAGTCAGCCCCAATGGAATAATCATTAAAAAATAAATTGAATTTTATTTGGGTCAAGTCAACCCTAAAAAGAGGGTGCCAGATCTAGTATAAATAAGGCATCTAGGAGTTCATTTGTTACATCAACTCAAGTGATTTTTATCTGAGGTAACCAAGGATATTTGAGGTGAATTTTAGAGGGAATATGAAGTGAAGAAGGGAGAAATTCAAAGGGAGGATGAAGTCTTGTGATGATGTGTTCTAAGGTATGTTATTTAAAGGTTATCTTACCATTTTTGCTATAACTTTTTTCTAGAATGATTCAGATAGTAAAACTTGGAGGCTGTTGAGAAGACATATCACGATACTTGTGGTAAAAAATTTAGTTTCTAGGTCGTCGTATTTTTGGAGATACACTTTGTGGAAGATAAGGTTTTTCACTAGTCCTGAAACTAGTCTCAAACAAGGGTTCTCAATCATAAATTATTCATAGATCATCCAAATTAAGTGAGACCAATTGCATTGGAAAGGGTATAATATGTAGTATGTTGTGTGTAAATTTTAGAACCAAATATCAAATATTCAACGCATGGAATTCTCTACAAGTTCGATCTCCAGAATAGGCAAGAATTCAACAAGGTTTTCCATTTTCGCTATAACTCGTTTTTAGTTACGATTCAAGGAGTGAAACTTGGAGGAATTTCAAAGAAGATATTGAAGAATATTGGGTACATGTTTCAGATATTTATTCGTTGCAGGTACAATGTTATGCTTTTTGAAAGTTAGGGTTTGTGACTAATCCAAAAACTAGTCCCGTGAGACTGAGGTAAAGTTTGATGAAGATGTTATTCTCTTGTCACTGAAGTTGAGGAAGGTCTGTAGGTCTATGATCACATACACCAGATTGCTACATGACTAAAGGTGTGTTTTCTATGTGTTTTAATTTGATAGTTATGGTATATGATTAAGGTATATCTAGGATGGCTTGGCACATACTGAAGGCATGCTTTTGGCATATGGTTTGAGGAGTACATTGGATATTGGGCACATAGTTTGAGATGTACTTTGGTATATGTTTACATATTTTGGTACATGGCTGATGGATGTTAGGTACATGTTTGAGATATATCTTGGCACATGGTTTATGAAAGATATGGAACATGCTTGAGGTATATCTTGGCTCATTGTTTGGATGCTTGATGTTGGGCATATGTTTTGATATGATATTTGTGAGTGGATCTAGTTTTAGTTTATGATGATGAGATATCAATATTAGTGACACTGATAGGTTGGATGATGATAATGACAGGATGATTATCAGGGACAATGATTATCAGTGACAGGTTGATTATCAGTGACAATGTTGGTGACAGGTTGAGTCTACACTTATATTTCAGGGCGGAAGGAAGGGGCAAAGAAAGGGGGTCGTAGCGTCCTTCCGGTTGGAACCGGTGAATATAGGGAGTTGGAGCTTACTTCAAGTTGGAGCCTGTAAATCAAGGGGTCGTAGCCTCCTTCCAGTTGGAGTTGGAGAATACAGGGATTTGGAGCTTCCTTTAGGTTGGAGCCTGTAAATCAGGGGGTTGGAGCCTCCTTCTAGTTGGAGCTGGAGAATTCTAGGAGTTGTAGATTCCTTCAGGTTAGAGCCTGTAAATAAGGGGTTGGAGTCTCCTTCCAGTTGGTGTTGGAGAATTTGGAAGTTGGTGTTTCCTATGAATGTAATTTTTGATATATAAGAAAACAGTATGTGGTTTTCTCCCATTTGGGTTTCCACGTAAAATATTGATGTATTGTGTATCTATGTATGATGTGATGCATTGTTTATGGTTATATGTTTATGATATGTTAAATGCAATCATCAATGAATGGAATAATTGATAATATATGTTGTGATTGAAAGTGGTAAAAAGTGCTCAATATTTATTCACCCCCCTCTCAGTATTGGTGAATATTCCAACAATTGGTGTCAGAGCGGGTTCCTTCATAACCAGTCTAACCATTGGAAGGTAGATCATGGATTGCACTAAGAATGGAGCACCAATGTTTGATGGTTAGAATTATGCCTTCTGGAATAGAAGGATGAAAACATTTTTACAAGCACATGGATTCGATGTCTGGAAAGCAATAGTAGAAGGATATACAACACATGTCACTCCTCCAATGGACAAAGATGGAAAGAAACTCAGTGAAAACAATTTGAAGGATAAAAGTACTATTATGGGTAGTTTGGTTGATTCAATATTTGTCAAAGTTATGCTTTGTGATACTGCAAAGGATCTTTGTGACAAACTTCAAAATATTTATGAAGGAGATGCCAAAGTAAAAGGGGCCAAGCTTCAAACCTATAGAGGTAAATTTGAACAATTGAAGATGAAGGAAGAAAAAGATATTGTAGCTTACTTTCTATGAGTTGATGAAATAGTAAATGTTATTAAAGGATTGGGAGAAGAAATTAAAGAATCAGTAATTGTTCAAAAGGTACTAAGGTCTCTTCCAATGAGATTTGATCCTAAGATTTCATCCCTAGAAGAAAGAGCAGATCTTGCTACGTTGAGCATGGACGAGTTACATGGAATCCTTACAACTTATCAAATGAGAACAAAGCAGGATAATTCATTCAGAAAGGAAGAAGCTTTCAAGGCATCCAAGAAAACAAAGAAGAATAAACAAAAACCAAAGTCAAACTGCAGTTACAACGGTGATTTAGAAGAAGATGAAGAAATGGCCAACTTCGTAAGAAAGTTGAAGAGAGGAACCGACAAGTACAAAGGTATGCTTCCCTTAAAGTGTTTTAATTGTGGTAAAATTGGTCATTTTGCTATTAAATGTCCTTATGCTAAGAATTCATATAGTAATGAAGAAGAAGTTCCTAAGAAAGAAAAGAAATATCAAAAGGGAAACAAAAAGGAAAATAAAAGAAAAGTCTTCAAGAAAAGCTTCTATTCAAAAGAAGACAAGTCCTCATCTTATGAAGAATATGATAGTGATAGTGACTCAGAAAGAGTGTTCTTCAAGGCAATAGAACCTTAGAAAGAAACCCTTGAAAGTGATGAAGAAGGAGGTGAAGCAAATCTTGAAGAAGAACTAATCAACGCCTTAAGCGAGTTAAAACGAGTAAGGAAGAGAAATAAGTCACTCAAGGAAGAATTAATCAAGCTAAAAGAGGGTTCTCAAAATCCCATCAAAAACTCAGAAAAGGTCCAACGAATGATTATGAATCTAAAGGTCCAAGTAGAAGAAGCCATAAGGATTGAAGAAACACTAAAAAAGAAGTTGGAGGAAAGGGAGAAAATGAATGAGAACCTGAAAGCAGAAATGGTCTCACTAAGAAAAGGAACTTCAGAAGAAGAGCATGCATCAGAACAACACCAAAATATTGGATGAAATCATCAACACTCAAAGTCCATACTATGACAAGTCTGGACCAGGATACAAGCAAACTTATACTGAGAAAGGTTCAAGCTCCATGGCAACAAGAAAAGAAGAAGATCATCCAATCAGAAGGACGCAAAATCAGCAACCAGTGTTGGAGAGGACTCAAGAGGAAGATTACAGAAGAAGTGTATCTCGAAGAAGACCTTCTACCTTCATGGATCAAATAAGCTTCAATCATTATGAAGGAAACACCATAAGAGAAGATCATTATCAACCAATACATGAATTCAGAAGGACTACATCACAGAGAGGATCATTGGCTCCCAGGTATCAAAGTTTATTTCTTGGTCATTGTTTTACTTGTAATAACTTTGGACATAAATATGTAGATTGCAGAGCATATGAAAGAAATGATCTAGAAAGAAATGTTTATGTGGGCCACCACAATATTGAATTTTACAAATGTCACAACTGTGGACACATAGTTCAAGAGTGTAGACACATGATGAAATCTTTTTGAAGGAAAGCATTGATATTAGGTACAAGAAGGTTTGGAGAAGAAAGCAAGAACACGAAGAACATGTGAATGAATAGTTCCCAACGATCATACTCACATGAATTGCATAAGTACAAGACCATGATGAATCTATATGAAAAGAGAAAGATGTTAGAATTCAGGAAGATGATGAATCTACAGACGAAGAGGAAGATGACTCTGCTACATAATAGATTGAAATATTCTTCTAAGCCATCTGGCTTGGAGACTCCCAACAAATGCGACTGTTGAAGAGGGGGACTCTAAGTAGTAGCCATTGCAGACTAGAGGACTATCTTTTGGGCAATCTGAAGTGTTTATTTGCAGATTTTGGGATGATGGAAGAATGTCTCATGACATATTGGTGGACATATTTGATTCAACTTGAAAAGAAGGAATATGTAGTGATCAGTTGTAGTAGATTTGAAAAAGTCTTCAGAATAATAAAGCGACAGATGGGTCAACATCGTAGTAGAGTCATGGACAGTTCTGTGACATATGGACAGAGATAAATTCATGAGATATTTGGGAGGTCTAGTAGACAGTACTTGACATGAACCAGAGAATATATTATTGATATTATGGTAGCTTCGGGAGGTATGAACTTCTATTGTGACCTTTGACAAGATTTGAATGTTCCGGAAGGAAGCAAAGAAATGAAGGAAACTCTAGACGATATGTCAGATGAAGATAGATAATTAATATGAATTAATTAGTACCCAGAGAGAGAAGTTGGCCCAGGAAAGTCTGCCATGAATACTATAAATACAGAGCATCAGTCTCTCATTTGACACACTCTCAAAATCACAGAAAGCCAGTTTCTGCACACTGCAGTCTAGCAGTCTTGTGCGCAAGTCTTGGGGAAGGTGTTGCGCCAGTTTTGGGTGAGACTATTTTATCAGCTTGGTTACTTCTTTCTTGGTGCATTAGCCTTGCTTGGCTATTGATTTGCTACCAGGATTCTTCTCTCTATCAAGGTCAAGGTGCTCAGAGGGTGGCTTCGGCCTATGATTGGGTGACAAGGGTATTGTCAATGGTAAAACGAGCACAATCCTTCATATTCTAATAGGTTATGGGCCCACACCTCCTTCATTCAGTCTAACCGCTGGAAGGAAACGTAGCCATTAGGATATTGAGCTCGTTGAGGAACTGCCACTAGGGTTACTAGCAGGAGCAGCTTCCAAGACACTGTCGTTAGGGTTACTAGCAGAAGCAGTTATAGAAACCCTAAATCTCAGATCTGACACCTTGTGATGGAGCATCTCGCTCAAGGAGAAGATATTCAGATGCACCCTAGTTCAGCGCACCTTTTGGCTCTCTCAGAAGACAGAAATGTCAGAGTTGAAGTTTTGGATCAAGGCATGACTAGCTACCAGTCAACCGAAGACATGAGTGAAACAATCAGTCTTCTACACTACTCAGTACTCACCAGAACGATTGAAGATGACATGTGGATAATCGATAGTGGAGCTTTTAGGCACATGACGGGAGATCAAGCCAGACTCTCAAATCTAAATGAGAGGAAGACATCATACAAAGTAGAGCTTGGAGACAAAAGCACTTATCCAGTGGAAGGATTTGGACAAGCCTCCGTCAAGTTGAAAACAGGTAACAACGTTCACCTAAGCAATGTTTTATATGTACCTGGTTTAGAAAAGAATCTTGTATCCATATCTTGCCTAGAAGACAAAGGAAACAGAATATCTTTTGTAGATGGAAAAGTGTTATCATGGCATAAAGATTCCAGCATAGAGAATGCTAGGGTTATTGGAAGTCGTGAAGGAAAGTTGTATAGACTACTAGAACAAAATGAAGAAGCTCTTGTACACAACGAAGTCAACCCCAATGAACTTTGGCATAGAAGGTACGCTCATATTAATTATCAAGCATTACCTTTTCTCAGAAGAATGGTTGAAGGAATACCAGAATTTAAATCGACACATGAAATAATTTGCAAAGGATGTGCTCTTGGGAAGTATATCAAGAAACCATTCCCAAGCAACAACAACAGATCTAAGGAGATTCTAGATCTGATACACTTAGATGTTTGTGGTCCGATGCCAGTTAAATCTAGGAGGATCCCTATACTATGTAATCTTCATAGATGACTATTAAAGAAAGACTTAGCTATATCTATTGAAGACAAAAGACGAAGTATTTAACAAGTTTCAAGAATTCAATGCAGAGATAGAGAACCTCACAAACAAGAAGATCAAGACTTTAAGAACAGATAATGGAGGAGAATATACCTCAAAGGAATTCATTGCATTCTGCAAATCGACAGTGATTAAAAGAGAGTTGATTGTTCCTCATAATCCTCAACAAAATGGTGTAGCAGAAAGAAAGAACAGATCTATTGAAGAAACTGTAAAAGCCTTACTGAATAATCAAGGTCTATCCATATTCTTATGGGGAGAAGCAACAATGACAGCAATATATGTGTAGAACAGAAGTCCCCGTCATATATTGAAGGACATATCACCAGAAGAAGCCTTCTCAGGTAAGAAACCTAATGTGGAAAACCTAAGATTGGATGTCATGTTTACTCTCACATTCCCAAGGATAAAAGGAATAAACTAGAACCCTCAGGAAAGAAGGGGATATTCGTGGGATACAATGATTCATCCAAGGCTTATAGAATATATATTCCAGAACAACACAAGATCGAAGTCAACATAGACATAACATTCAATGAAAAGATGGCTTTCAAGAAATCCATAGAAGAAACTATAGAAGAAGAAGAGATTGAAGAACCTAATGATGAAAGCATAGAAAACGAAAATGACGAAAAGGAACAACCTGATCATCCTATGGAACCATGTGAAAACATTGATTCATATATCGTACCTAAGACCAAGAAATGACCAGCTTGGCTTGAAGCTACCTTACAAGATGCAGAAAGACTCAAGGTTCCAGAAAGAACATTCAGAAAGAGTAAGAGGCCTAAAAGATTCTCAAGTTATGTAGCATATATGACAAAACTTCTAGATGAAGAACCTACCATATTTGAAGAAGCAGTTCAAAAGGGACAATGGAAAGAAGCTATGACGGAAGAACACCAATCCATTATGAAAAATGATGTATGGGAAACCATACCTAGACCTAAAGAAAAATCAGTGGTAACTTCAAAATGGGTATATAAGATCAAACATGCAGCAGACGGAAGTGTGGATAAATACAAGGCAAGATTCATAGCTAGAGGGTTCTCCCAGAAGGAGGGAGAAGATTATGACGAAACCTTTTCTCTGGTTGCTAGATATACTTCCATTAGAGCTATCATATCTCTTGCCACTTCCATGGGATGGAACTTACATCAGATGGATGTAAAGACATCTTTCCTCAATGGAGCAATTGAAGAAGAAGTATATATTGAACAACCTCAAGGATTTGAGGTAAATTCCAGAGACACTCACGTTTGCAGATTAAAGAAAGCCCTATATAGACTCAAGCAAGCCCCAAGGGCTTGGTATGCCAGAATGGACAACTATCTAACAAGACTTGGTTTCTCCAAGAGTCATGCAGATCCAAACCTTTACTACGAAGTCATGGACAATGCACCTATAATTCTACTACTATATGTTGACGATCTATTCATAACAGGTGAAGAGTCTCTCATCATCCAGTGCAAGAAGGAACTAGCTTCTGAATTTGATATGAAAGATCTAGGTCTCATGCATTATTACTTGGGACTATAAGTATGGCAGAAGCGTGGTGAAGTATTCCTTGGACAAGGAAAGTACGCAATAAAGATCCTTCAGAAGTTTGGAATGATGGATTGTAAGTCCATGGACACTCCCGTTGCACCTCTTTCGTCACCTTAGTGAGCAAAATAGAGGTGCTTGCAAGCTCAGTTGGGTTTGATGAGCATGACAGCTGCAAGGAAAAGGGTTAGAAAAAAAAATATAAAACAACAACTAAGAATTAAAGTAAGAAATAAAACAACAACTAAATTTATAAACATAGGGACATAAGGACAAAAGAAATAATGAGACCCATGTCACCAATGATAAGGTTGATATTAGTGAAAGAAAACACCGAGAAGCAAGGGGACTATGAATCCCTTCTTCCTCCAAGGGAGGGCTCTTGGACCCCCACAAGTAAGCTCTTCTTACAACTTTGAAAAGGAAAATGAAAATGGTGAAAGAATTCTTTGCTAATCCACTCAAGGGGTGAGATGGATTGCCCAAAGCAATGATGCAAGTATACTCTTGGCAAGGATAGAAGAGTCCTCGAGAGAATAGTGGCAGCATAACTTTGCTATGAAATTCCTTGAAAAATGAAGTGTATTCATGGTCTTTTTATAGCATTCCTTTGAGCTATTGTTCAACTAGTTTGTAGTGTGTAAAGAGGCTAATTAGGTCATTTCTAGGTCTTTGACCAGCCATCTAGTCGAATCCAGCCCAGATTTGAGTGTCAAATCAACTTGGAAGCTGAACCAGAAGTGGGTGGGAGGCTGACCACTCTCATAAATGCGTCGTTTCTCAGGTGCGCGGCTTTTTGCGACAACAGTCGCGCATCGTGCGCATGTGTGCGAATCTTGTGTTTTTGTTTCGTGCATGTGCGCGCGTGCCCAGTGTCTTCATAACGCCCTTCAATTTTTTCACTATTTGTATAGTTTTTGACCCTTTATGAATGCTTTTGTGTTAATTCAGGTCCATGGATGACTTCATAACTGTTTAACGATGTTGAATTCTTGTAACCATTTGTGGACGAAATTTTTGTGATAACAACTCCTATGAATACGAATATAAGAAAAGTGAAAGATCCAGATTCTGATCTAGTAGATCCATCTCTATATCGAAAACTAATTGGGTCATTGATGTATTTGGTAAATACTTGACCAGTCATTTGCTTTGCCATGAATACACTAAGTCAGTTCCAGGTGGAACCGAGACATGAGCATTGGATAGTTGCAAAGCATGCACTAAGATATATTCGTGGGACAATAAACTATGGCTTGAGATATACCGCATCCAGTGATATACAGCTTCATGGATTCACAGACTCAGATTGGGCAGGAAGTGTAGAAGACAGAAAGAGCACTTCAGGTATGTGTTTCAGCTTGGGCTCCGCTATGATATCTTGGGGCAGCAGGAAATAGAAGTCTGCCACACTAAGCAAAACAGAAGCAGAGTATATCGCAACATGTGAAGCATGCACAAAAGCAATATGGCTAAGGAAGTTAATCCCCGATTTATTTGATAAGATTCCATAATCGACCATAATACATTGTGATAATCAGAGTTGTATAAGATTATTAGAACATCCTGTGTTTCATGAAAGGTCGAAACACATTGAGATCAAATACTACTTTATTCGAGATAAATTCCATGAAGCAGAGGTAAAGCTCGAGTATATCCCCACTGATGAGCAGACAACAGACATCCTGATAAAACCTTTATCTAGAATAAAGTTTGCATATTTCTGAGAGAAGATGGGGATCGTGGAAATAACTCCTTTCGCTAAAAGGGAAGAAATGACTCTCTAGGTTGGGAGGGAGCACTGAAAATATTATTGAAAACATTTATTTTCGAGATTGAAAAATAGCCCGGCTTGGGCAGATTCTTTCATGTTCGGAAAGTGGATTGAGATTTTTGACAGACAACGATTTCCCATTGTGGTTAACATGGGAAATGGTCCAGATTGTTGATGTATCATAGACAACGACTTCCCATTGTGGTTAACATGGGGAGTGGTCTAGGGCAGTTTCTCTTCTTGAGGGTTACTCAAGAAGACTGGCTCGCCTCGCCGGAAAATGATTTATCATTGTGGTTAACATGAGGAATGCTCTGTTTTGGAGGTTGATACAGAACAGTCTTTTCCTCTTGTGGTTAATAGGGGAAATGGTCCAGACATTTATTCCTTAGGGTGTATTCATTATCTCTAGGTTGCACTTTGTTTAGTGCTGGAGGAATGGCCCAAGGTGGGAATGGTCCAGGCTCAGCAATTAGGGACAGGCATTCCTTAGGGCAGATTCATTATCTCCATGTTACACTTTGTTTAGTATCGGAGGAATGGTCCAGGCTTAGAAATCAGAACAATCATTCTTCCTTGCTTGAGAAGAATAAGTCGGGGCAGATATTCTTTCAGATCTCACAGATGTGAGTGAAAGATTGGCCCAGATGATTCAGTTTATTTTAACAATATTTTATGTGCAGGCTAATATCAGATGATTGTTATGGAGACTGCATGTCCCCAGAAAGTAGAGATATACTATTGTGTTGGATTTGTTCCACTGTTTGTGACTATGTGTCATGATTTGAGTAGTTGTGTACTACCATGGATAAACACAATTTTGTTCTATCAATTGATATTGTACCAGCTGTCATGGAAATTATTCAGTTGGATAATAATGACGGTGCTCGTGATACTACCAGTTGAATGGTCTGTTTGTGCTCAAGACCATTATCAGTTATACATCCCTATCTAGGAGGGAGTGTTGATATTATGGTAGCTTCGGGAGGTATGAACCTCTATTGTGACCTTTGACAAGATTAGAATGTTCCGGAAGGAAGCAAAGAAATGAAGGAAACCCTAGATGAGATGTCGATTGAAGATAGATAATTAATATGAAATAATTAGTACCCAGAGAGAGAAGTCGGCCCAGGCAAGTCTGCTAGGAATACTATAAATACAGGGCGTCGGTCTCTCATTTGACACACTCTCAGAATCACAGAAAGCCAGTTTATGCGCACTGCATTCTAGCAGTCTTGTGCACAAGTCCTGGGGAAGGTGTTGCGCCAGTTTTGGGTGAGACTATTTGATCAGCTTGGTTACTTCTTACTTGGTGCATTAGCCTTGCTTGGCTATTGATTTGCTACTAGGATTCTTCTCTCTGTCAAGGTCAAGGTGCTTAGAGGGTGGCTTTGGCCTATGGTTGGGTGACAAGGGTATTGTCAATGGTAAAACGAGCACAATCCTTCATATTCTAATAGATACATGATAGTGAATGAAAGAATATGACTAAAAAATGAAGCATATTGACAGGTTGAACCAACTAGTCACAGGAAGGAAAGTAGTGAAAGGCACATCAAGATAGAGATAAACCATAAGGAAGAATTACATTGTCAAGAGAAGATGTAGTTGTTGATGTAGTTGCTGATGTTTCATCTCATATGTTGATGTAGTTGCTCCCTCTGAACTAGAAGCCTCAACTCCCTCTAAACTAGAAGCCTCTACTGTTACCTGCAATGAACTCTGATCTGGAGACTTGTCCATCCAAGGCATGCCCCTAGGAGTCTCCTCACCCCTCTGAGCATCCAATTGTTTCATCTTATACCAGTTGAGTCCTCTGAGAGTATTGGAAGAAGACTGAGTCCTCGATCTCAACTCACTCTCTGACACTGATAGATATTCTGAATCTAAGAATCCACTGGATCCAACCACAAGTTGTCCCAACAACTTGTATAATCTCTCATACTGGACACCAAGCAATACATTTGTGTTCGGAGTAACTCCCTCTAGATACAGAAACACGTGTACATGTAAGAACACAATTCCACATCCATAAACCTCCAAAGCTGACACTAAGAGTAAATTTACTGGCAACTCTAGAACAAACAACACCTCAACCAACTCCAGAAAACCTCTTGACTCTAACTGGAATCTCACTCATCCAACCCCTTTCACTGCATGTTTGGTGCTAGCCCCACAACCCACATAGCAGTTTGAGTCTATCTATGAAAAACTAAGGAACACAGACCTCATTCCCGTCATATACCGAGATGCACCATTGTCCACAAACCACACTCAAATGTCCCCAAACACTACACTACCACTGCCTGAAAGACCAGTCATCAGAGAAAATTCCTTCTCGAATTTCTGAACAACCTCAATTGATGTTAATACCTCTAGAATCTTCTTCTTCTTCTTATTTGGACATTGACTGGCATAGTGGCCAGTATTATGACATGCAAAGCATTTCACTTTGCTCATGTCCTTCTTCTTGCCTTTACTCATTCCCACAAGAGCAACATTCTCCTTGTCTGCACCACCCTTTGCCTTCTCTCGATGAACCCTCCTAGATCTCCTCCTGAGTAAAGTCATCCCATAGTCTTCTCCAATTTGGGAGCTTCTCTCTCCCCACCACACACTTCACAAAAACATCCCACTTTTTGGTGAAGCCCTTGAGGGCTATGCGCACCAACTTTGAGTCTGGAATAATCTCCCCTACAACTTCCAACTCATCCTTCACCTGTCTAAGTCGGGTGAGATAGGATGCCACACTCTCTCCCTTTTCCATCCTAGTTTTGTGGAGCTTGTCCCTCAAGGTCATCTTCTTGTTCTCATTCTTGTTCTCATACAAGCCTTTCAATGCATCCCACATTTCCTTGGTTGTTTGCTTCTCAGCCAAATGTGGAATCAGGTGGTCTCTTACTCCATCCAAGATTATTCTTTGTGCCCTTGCTTCCTTCATCTCATGGAGGTCTAAGGAAATGTGGTTTGATGAAGGCACTACCACTGTGGTACTTACAAACACCCACAACTTATTCTCCTTGAGAATAGTTGCAATCCTTACCTTCCACTACAGGGAGCTGGAGATTCCCTCCAACCTATCCTCATACTTGAGACTGGAAGTCATCCTTGTCCAACTGACAAAGACCCTTTCTTTCCCTTCTTTTTCCAAGCAAAAACCCCTGCTAATCACTGTTATCCAAGTGCCAAACTCTGTCCACTGAACCTCAGAGCCCAAGCTTTGATACCATGTTAAATTTATTGTGACAAACACTTCGTCAAAAATAAGATTTCAACCTCCAATAGTCATTCACCAATAATGCAAGTTACCACATGCATATAACCGGAACTATGAGAATAAATACAAAAGACTAAGCAATATGAAACTTAGCAACGAAAATAAATGAACAATAGACATCATTCAACCATGCATTGGACACAAATATTTTTGGGCAATGCCCCTGGAAAAACTTGAAGGGAAAACCAACTAAGGAGATATTTTTTTTATTGATCTCGTAAGAAATTATTTTATGAGTTTACAACAATACATTATCAACAATAATATTTGCAACAACAACACAACCAATAGAAAAAGAACCAACAAGTCGGAAACCCTAGCTTGGACGGGATCGAAGCCATGGCGCTGAAGCCGAACCCCGATCAGCAGCAACAGGCGACGATGTTTCTTCTGAACGCCTCTCTGTACGTGGGAGATCTGGATCCCACCGCCACCCAAGGGCAGCCCTACGATTTCTTCAGTCAGTTGGCCCTCGTCCCTTCAGATATCGTTGGCAGAGATCAGATCAGCAGGAACCCCCACGGTTATGCATCCGTCAACTACAGCCACACTCACGAGGGAATGGCGTTGGCATTTGATGAGCTCGGGAGGCCATTTTTCAGAATAAGGGAGCAGGAGCAGAAAACCCAAGGCCCAATCGCTCAGAAGGCCAACCTCTCGGCCGCCAAAGCCGACGCGCGACTCCTCTGCACCTCCCGCGGCCCCCAGGGAATGGACCAGATGCTCCAGAGCCCTGACGGCGAAGTCACCCTCAGGTTACACGGCTGGTTGAGCAAGCTTCTAATCGGCCCAGAACCCAAGAGATCGTTGAGCGACTGCGTGAGGGTCATGCAAATGATACGGAACCCTAACGGAGAGAAAGAAGCGACGGTCCTGTGCAGGGCCGAGGTGAACCAGCAAGAACTAAACCCGAGCCGCCGCCGCCGCTGCCTTAACCTCCATAGCAGCAAG
>ML782182.1:0-33168 GCA_009831015.1 Picea engelmannii
GTGTTGGTTTTATAAATAATTTAGTTGGTTTTATAAATAATTTATCATTAGATTAATCTAGTATTCATAAAATCTTATTTGACGAATATCATTTCAGAACTTATCTATTCCCTTATTTTATACTAAATGCATATGTTTAGTGATGGGTTTGGCAAATCTTATTCTTTAATTTCCAAGTGGCAAGCTTTTTCTTATTTTCTTTATATATGTTATAAAATATTGTAATTTTTTTTCCTATAATAAAAAGATATTTATTTGGATATTGACAAATCACAACACAATTACTATTTTTTACCAATGTATTGAAGTGCATGTTCCTCAATTTCAAGATACATTTATTTTTCATATGATAAAAGGGGTTCACAATTCCAATTGTAATTGGAATCAAATTCAAGACAATGTAATTGAAAGAACAAATTAGCTGGAATATGTCCTCACCATATGTTAAGTTATGAAAACTTCTTTAGGCATCAAGATGTATTTGGAGACTATAGTAGTGATTTTTCAATAACACATGTGTATAAATAGACTTTTTATTTGTATGGTTTTGGCACCATTATTCATGGCTTAATGTTTTAATGGTTCTATAAATAATCCACATAATACTGGATATAGAGGGAATACAGAAAATATAATTGATAATACCTATGTTTCACACTTTATAAGGAACAACCAAGACTTACTACATGTTCATTAATTGAGTGCTTAGTTGTAATCTTAATAAAACCCAAATGAAACTTATATAATGCCTAAACCCTTTATCAACTAACCTAGGCATTCATCTCAATGACAATTTTTTGGTGCTTAAACTTCTACTAACATGCATGACAAGCTTCCCTAGAAATGCATCCCCCTAAGGGATAAGCATAAGAAGCCTACCCACAAAGGTGATCCCTTAGGGGACAAGCTTGAGAAGCCCTTTGCAAAAGTGTCCCCTACGAGGTTATTCCACAAGTGATAGGCATGGGAATCTTGTTAGTAAAGTTTCCCCGTGGTGATAGGCTTGAGAAGCTTTTTAGCAAAGGTGCCTAATGGATTTCCACTCATGACCTTCTAGTTAGTCCAAAGGACTAACTAAATCTAGTGTAACCAACTTAGATTTGATGATATATATTTTTGAGAAGTGCATGCAAAGCCCCATTTTACGACATATTGGAATCTTTCCCTTTACATTCTTTATGATAAAATTAGCCTATGTTATAATTTCTCCTTAACCTAGTAACTTGTTCATGAATATAAGTGTGCTCTATATTTTAAATTTATTTTTTACAAGTGAAAAAACTATTTACATTTTATAACTCAATATGAGAAAGATATATAATTTAAACTAATGACTTCTTCAGGAATATAAGTGTGCCCTGTATTTTTAATTTATTTTTTTAGATAATGCTAAAATTTAATTTTAAAGAAATAAAAAATAACCTATTTTAACTAAGAAATGTATAAATATTAAAATTACCTTTAAGAAAGTGATGCCATATCTGAACAAATTTATCTTTAAATTTAGATTTTTTAAGTAATAAGGAATTTGTAATTATCCAGAAGAATTTGGGTCCTCTTGGTATTAGCTTACTAACACATCATTAACTAACAAATACAACACTCCATAATAGTTTCCATGTAAATAATCTGTCAAATTATCACAGTTAACACATCATTAACTAACAAATACGACACTCTCTAATAGTTTCCATGTAAATACTTTGTCAAATTATCACAGTATTCGGAGATACATTTAGTGAGAGATGCATAGTATTGCTAATTCCATTAAGAAATGCATGGATCATGGCCTTTGTAGACTATCAGTCTAGGTAGCCTTTTACCAGTACACTCTGAGTCACGGGTGCACTATTATGAATAACATTCATACAGATGTATCCTCACAAATACAGAGAATTGCTCCGGAGCAGCATGAACGCCGGGTCATCACAAAAGAAGTCCGAACAAGATAATTACTTTGAATCCACACGAAAATAAAGCTTCAACGTTACTTTGACTTCGACTCTATCTGATGTTTGAAAGAACATCTCGATCGATGGCATGCATTTAATAAAAATATATGATTTATTCGGATATCTTAGTGAGGGATTTCAGGAAAAATCATACTATTTGGATCGAAATCTGGACACAGAGATTGGTTCTTGTGAGAATTGAATTCAAGCAGACCACTGTAGTTACATAAATCCAGATTATGGTACTTCGTGCGGAAAACCGGAAAGAAAAAAAAAAGGGGCAATCCAAGCATAGAGAACACTGCCAACGACATAGAGAGTATTTATTGTGGTGTCTCCGAAGCTAACTCCCAACAAACGTCTTTAAAATGCTATCAGAGTTTAAGTCTTCGTTCTGCCCCACAGCTCCTCCTTTGCCAATTTGATGGCCATAACAAAAATAAAAGAACAAATTGAAACAGCAAGTGAGCAAAATGATCCAGCAACCGGTTGTTCCTGCCCCAACTTAATATCCCTGACATGCAGAGACAGATTTTGTGGACCAGAGGAAGCATCCGAAGCCATGGAAGAGCCAACCTCCTCCCCTGTAATCCTCGACGCCTGATGACGATATTTTCGGTATCTTTCAGAATCGTGTTTGTACTTCGATGTTTTCTGTTGCCGATTCTCAATTTCAAAATCGCTGTTGTTTTCTGTACTCCATCCATTTACAGACACGTCTAAATACTTCGTCCACGCGGACTCAGAGATCTCATTGGTCATAATTTCCGCAGAAATAGAACTCAGCTCTGCAAATGTGGGATAGGGCGCTGTCTACAATATACGATCCATATTATTCCCCACTCATATTCGCCAGTCAGAGCCAGCCATAACCCTACTGCATTGCAGAAGAAACCTCCAATACAACAGGCAGAGACCAATGCTAGGGCTATTTAACTGCAAGAAAAGGACTAACATTAACATTTTCCGTAGGATTAAGTTGGCAAAATGGGATAACTTCCCTCCTCCTGAATACTCTGTGATTTCTTGGCATCTTACATCGGATCCCATCATTTTCTCACGATAATTCTGGGTACGTCCAATATGCGTTTACACGTTCAAATTCTGTCGAGGCACAGTTGCTTGGTCCCACCACCATCACCGACGGATGTCTTCTGTCCAGGCACAGTTGTTTGGTCCGACCACCATCATCGATGAATATTTGGGGGTTAATACACAGAATTTTAGTCCCAAGCCAGATATACCAGTAACTTGTGACTCAGCAGGGGCTGAGACGAGGTTTTGAACTTCTTCCAGCCTTGTCACAAGGGGCCAATATGAGCATCCCTACCCCCAGCCGGTTTTGAACTTGTGACCTCCCTCGACCACTACCTCAAGGTGTTCCTTTGCCCAGCAGTGAAAAACTCCTCGCTTTCCACCATTAGATCCAACCCCTTTGAGCTATGTTATTCCAGATTTAAGAGTACCTTATAAGGTCACGAGCTCAACTTTTTTTTTTTTTTTTTTTTAAAGAATGGCCTTTATATGGAGTACGTTTAATAACGTTGCGAATTTAATATGTTTTAATAAAATGGTTTTCTGTTACAAGTAATAGATAGTTTTATTTTGGTGGAGGAGAATTTTGATATAAAATATTATAGTATTAATAAAATGTTATGAAGAGAAAATTTAATAATAAAGTTTTGATTCTAAAAAATAATTATTTTAAAATAAATAAGTTAAAATTAGATTTATAAGAAAAAATAAGTTTAGTTATTTTTTTATATTTACATAAAGTTTAGAATGAGAAAGATATGTAATTCCTTATCTGTTCAATCTGGAATTGACATGTGACATTTAAAATACTTTATATATAGAGATATAAATAAAGTAATTAAAAGTAAAAAATTTCTTAATTTATGTGTATTTTCTTCAATGTTTAATATCAAGTTAACATGTGGCATTTTATACAATTGCATAATGAGGGCAATGTGTAATTCATTCTCTGCTCAACATGGAGTTAACAAATGGCATTTAAAAATATATTTATTTTAAAAAAATGGATGTCAACCATAATAAAATATTTCAATATCCATCTTATGTAAAATAATTTTATATAAACTTTATAAATAGAAAAAATAAAGTAATTAAAAGAAGAAAAATTTAATGCTTTGTAATTTCAATTATCACCAAGATGTATAATTTCTTTAATGTTTATCATAAAGTTGACATGTGGCAATTAAAATAATATTAATTAAAATGATTATTTCATTGTGAATCATAAATAACATATTTCAATATCACATATGTATGTATATGTGTAAAAAATAATGTGTTTTCTACTTTCTAATATCATAGATATGTATGATTTCTTGAATACCTAATATGGATTTGACACATAACATTTAAAAAATATTAATAACAAAAATATATTTCAATTTAAATAAACAAAAATACACTACTAATTAAAACATCCTTAAAATTAATTGAATTAAACATACCAAATAAAACATCCTTAAAATAAAAACTTATTATATTATATTTAATACATTTTTACCATGCTTTAAATAAATCTCCAAAAACAAGGTATCCCATTTTCTGTCATTTATTTATTGAATTAAAAACATATATATCCTTACGATGTTGGGACCATGTACTCTGGAGGAAAAAAACAGTATAGTGTAAATACAGAAATCAACGACACTATGAATTCCTCATCAGAAGGAAAAAAGGAAAATATCAGCAAAGCTTTAGCAAACATAATTCCGTGAGCGTCCTGTAATAAATTGTACAGGATGGATGGCGACAATTTTCGATGAGGAATAGTTGTTCATGAGAGAGGGTAAGAAAAGAGAGCGTTTCTGAGGAGAAGTAGGATTATATAATTATAATTGTCCAAATTTTCGATGAGGAATAGTGGTTCATGAAAGAGGGTCAGAAAAGATAACGTTTCATAGGAGAAGTAAGAGTATTTAATTGTCTACTATATTTTTTATTTACTTAGTCAGAGGGTGGAAACAACGACATTGAAGATCGAAGGATCTCTGCAAGGTTAATATAGCAGTTGTATAACTGGTAACATAACAGAGGCATTAGAGATTGGAGGAGCTTTTATGTCATCATATAACACTTACATAAAAGATGAAGATTTATGTCATCATATAATATTTACGTCGAAAGGCGTACATTATTGATAATGGGCAGATTTAATAGGGGTTTAGTGTTTAATAAGTTTTCTATGGACATAATTAAATATGGCTGGAATATTCTTAGTAGTCACACAAAATAAATGGCTTTGATTTCAATCATTAACTTCCTAGCTACTAGCACAGCCACATAATTGTGGCTGTGGCTGATGAACGCCGAAAGCATATTTATTTTGCAAACAAACTTTAATTGTTTTTTGAAACTTTAATTGTCTTTTGCTCTATTTTATTTACAAACAAATTTTAATTAACATATTAAAATTACATACAAACCCTAATTTTTTAACAAAATCTCTTAATTAAAATATTTTATTTACAAACAAATTTTAATTAACATATAAAAATTACATACAAACCCTAATTTTTTAACAAAACTCTTAATTAGAATTTTAAAATAAAATAGTATGCTGGTTTAGTTTGACCCTTGAACTCCCTTCGAATTTTAAAATAAAATAGTATGCTGGTTTAATCGTCCGATCGAATTTTTTCAAACCTCTTGAAATTCCTTCGAAGAGTAGATGCGGAGGCAAGTTCTGCACAGAAATGGTTCCTTTCATAATCTTCTGGTACGCGGCACGAATAATCTATCAGATTTAATTAAAAAATGGTTCACATCTCACCGTTTACGTCCTCAATAGTTATGCGGGCAATTCATTTGACGTAGTGCCTGCTAATCATTCAAACGTGTCAATAAAATATTGCATAGATATTAATCCTTGTTAATCATCTTAACGTGGCAAGCATATGGCCTTATAGTAATTTTTTAATATGATTAGGTAAATGTGAAAAAGTAAACATGTTAACGCATACATTCATAAATGCAAGGATGTTATGAACAGTAAATCTCATTCATTGATTTGGGAGGACGACTAAGAATATGCCAGCATCTTCAATTGTTGGCCATAAGATTAAGATTTAAAATTAAAAGATCATTAAATGTGCCCATTGTCAATAGGTATACGCCTTTCGGCGTAATTATAAAGACATCAGTTCATGTGTTTACTTTTTTACATTTACCTAATTATATTTAAAAATTACTTTGATAGCTAACTGATTGCCACGTAAGTGATTAACAGAAATTAAAATATTAACACCAGATAAATGAAGCGCAACCGTTTATTTATTAATCAATAATAAAATTTAATAAATTCTTTACCAGCCAATACCTTTCGGCGTTGTCCAACTACTGTATTAGCGGTTGTGCTAATAACATAAAAGATGAAGATTTATGAGAACTCACGGAGGCATTAGAGATTGGAGGAGCTTTCATGTCGTCATATAACACTTACATAAAAGATGAAGATTTATGTCGTCATATAATATTTACATAAAATATGAAGATTTATGGGAACTCGCGGAATGTAATGAAGAGATTTTCAGGTAACTTTGTCCATGAATGGATATAGATATAGCATTTTTTGCATTGAGAGTAGTTAGATGTTATACAGTTACGTTAGTTATATTAGAGATTGTTTAATGAAAAAAAAATACATCAATAAAAATAAAAATAAGGTGAAATAAAATGAAAGAAACCAATTATATTGTACACTTTGTAGAATTTGATATGCAATGAAATAATAATTTAAAAGTTACATTTTAAGAAATTGGATCTTTTTATGCTTGATAGATCCTAGTTTAAGATGAATTTACTATAACTAAAAGTAAATTTATTTATGAAAAACAATATAACAATAATAATTTAAATTTAGTGAGATTTGACTACCAAAGAAGGTATACATACCCTACTCCTTTAGATTTTAACTTATAATCTCTCACTTGGAAACACTTGTTTTTAACCATTAAGCCCACTCTCATTTATAGTGTAATGGCCCCTTCATTACGACTACAAGCGAAGGAGAAGATGCAATTTTTTTTTTCTTTTTAACATGATGAAAAATACAATTACAGCTAGACAACACACCTGACGATGAGCGCCATGCCTGCCCAACATGCAAGAGACATTTATGACTCCACACACTGGCACAAGAGAAGCTGGGCGAAACATGCGCAAACAACAAGGAGAAAAGACTACCCGCTCGATGCAAACATGACTACGCCTACAAGCTAAGGGACAACATCCTCATCCCGACACAACGTCCCCGACGACCATTTGACTAGAACCTCGATGGAACGCAACCAACGCATGACGACATTCAACCCAAGCGTCAAAAGAAAACTTACAATGAACAACAATACTCACACGGAAGGCATAGACTCCGGCCAAGTTATCATTCACCTCTATCCAATGGGGCACGCCATGATCCCCTCATCAGGACTCATTCCATCCCCAGGTGATAGGTGCAACGATAACCCTGGTGCTACCTAACCTATTTGGACCAAAATAACTGACAGGAAGACTACGCCTATGCCCCCAAGTAATGGGTAAACAAGAAGTAAGAAGACATCGCTCAACAAAGAGCAATCCAATAAATGATTCGTTGACAACCAAGAATCCCCAAGGTTAAGAAAGAAGTCTAGGCGCGAAGGGTAAACTATTGTAACCAACCATCCTATAACTCAACATTATGACTTGTCTAACAAACAAATCCTATTATTTGATAAAAGTCCGCAACAAATGGTATGGCTTTTATTAGTGAAAAAAAAGTGTTAATATTTTCCTTGAACAACAAACAACCTTTATTTTCCTCAAGTTCTAATCACTCCAAGAATAAGTTAGTTGAGGTAATTATTTATTACGTCTCGCCCATTATACACTAATTCTCTGCCACCTAAAGATATTATATATCTCGATTGCATACTAGCCTTAATATCTCATATAAATGCTATGCTGCTAAATAAAATAAATGTTGCAATAAAATAGCTGTGCCTAATCAATGTATCCTTTAAACCATCAATGTAGTGTTGTCTATTTTCCATGGTTAACATTTATATAACAAAATGAAATTAGAAAGAGTTTAACTATAAATCTCATACATGAAGGTTAATGTATCAATCGTTGTCGGTTGACTAAATGTTGTAATTACTAAGGAATTGACCGGTGAATTGCCATTCTATTGTAAAATGGCTATCATAAGTTGGCTATGTGGATTCTGTTAGAATATGAAAGATGTGTGCTCGTTTTACCATTGACAATACCCTTGTCACCCAACCATAGGCCGAAGCCACCCTCCGAACACCTTAACCTTGACAGAGAATCACTCTGAAAGCAAACGCTAGGCTAGATAACCAAACAAAGGGTAGTGCACCTTTCCCCAAGGATAGCACATCACAAAGATTTGATCAGGTAGTCCAAACCCTAGACAAGAGATAGTCCAAGCGTAACTGCTAGTTGTAGCAGCTCCAATGACAACTCTCCTCCAAATCTACGCATAAGACTGGGCACTACAGTTCTGAGACTGCCTGCCAGAATGAGAACTGGCCTCTTGTATTTATACTAATTATGGCTAACTGCCTAGGCTAACTTATCATTCTGGGTATCTTTCTATTCAGTATATATTATTATTTATGGCCGACTTCTTCTCTTGGAGGCTAATAACCTAATATAAATTATCTTCTTGAGTCGACAAGTCTTTTAGGGTTATTAGCCAACTCATTAGGGTTTCTTCTTGCTTCCCGGAGTATCCTCGTCAGGTTTACACGTGGAGGTAAATACCTCCCGAAGCTACCATAATATCAACACTCCCTCCTAGCTAGGGAGGTATTACAGGTTAGGGTCTTGTTGAGAAAAACATATGATTCACCCGGTAGCATCAACATAGTTGTATAGAATAGATCATGACTAGATCATGACCACCATCATCATCATCATCAGTGTCATCAACTGCATCATCTCTCAAAACCATACTCTATCTAAGTAATCAGACATAATGCTCACTCCACAGAGTGATATAGGAGCCATTCTTCTAATCTAGAAGAGTAAATGTTCAGAGTCATTTTCCATTTGGGAAATCTATGTTCTTTGATTATCCATCTAACTGATGATCATTTCCAATACTGTTGATAGTCCTCAAGGAAATCGAAACAAAATAGAAAACAATTGTGTCTATCCATAATAGTACATAACTACAATCCAGTGGTACACTACCACACCAAGTAACACACAAGTACTTGATCAACAACATATAGTCACAAACAGTGGAACACATCCACCATAGTAGTATACATCTACTGTCATACAATCTTCATAACAATCATCTTATATCAACCTGCACAAAAGCAATGTTATGGTATAAGATGAACCATTTGGGCCAATCTTTCACTCACATCTGTGAGATCTGAAAGAATATCTACCCTCAGAGTAGAACAATAAGATATCTAGACTATTCTTCTCAAGCAAGGAAGAATAATTGCCCTGTTTTCTAAACCTGGACCATTCCCCACCCTGGCCCATTCTTCCTACACTAATCAAAGTGTGCCCTGGAGAGAATGTATAAACCCTAAGGAATGTTTGTCCCTGATTGTTGAGCCTGGACCATTCCCCACCCCGGGCCATTCCTCCTACACTAATCAAAGTGCACCCTAGAGAGAATGTATAAACCATAAGGAATGATTGTCTAGACCATTTCCTCTATTAGCCACAAGAGGAAAATACTGTCCTGTATCAACCTCCAAAACAAACCATTCCTCATGTTAACCACAATGAGAAATCGTTGTCCGACAAGGCGGGCTAGTCTTCTTGAGTAACCCTCTAGAAGAGAGACTTCCCTAGACCACTCCCCATGTTAACCACAATGGGAATTTGTTGTCTATGATACATCAACAATCTGGAGCATTTCCCATGTTAACCATAATGGGAAATCGTTTTCCGTCAGAAATCTCAATCCACTTTCCCAACAAGAAAGAATCTGTCCAAGCTGGACTGTTTTTTCAATCTTGAAAATGAATGTCCTCAATAATATTTTCAGTGCTCCCTCCCAACTTGGGAGTCATCTCTTCCTTTTTCAATAAGGAAGTCATCTCTACGAGCTCTAGCTTGAGTACGCAAACTCTTTCATCTTGGATAGAAGCTTTACCAAAATGTCTGCTTATCTGCTCATCTGTGGAGATATGTATTGGAGAACCACTTTCTCCTTTCTGGACTTCATTAAGGATAATGTAATGCTTGATTTCAAATGTACTTTGGTCTGGAACACTGATTTTCTGTGAAGGCTTCATGTAGCTTTGAACAATAGAGTATATCATTGTTGGAAAGCTGGAACATATCCATGTGGCACTTCTTCTGTCATCATGAGATCTGATCTACTGAGTAATCATCTTGATGTTATAGGAAATCTTCACCACACTTCTGCTGTGCACTTGAGGTTCTCCACCAAGTTATCTTCTTTTATCTGCATACAAGGGTCTCTTTCTGGTATGCCTCAAAGTCTTGAGATTGCTTCTTCATACACTCTTTATTAAATTTTTATGGAGAATATTCTTTGCATTCATCTGATGTAGAAATCCAACTTATGGATGTTGCGGATGATATAATGACTCATGTAGAGATAAGTCTAGTTTACTAGAACAAATAATCATCATAGTCTTCTCCCTCCATATGGGATAATCTCTAGTTCTAGATCTCACAATGCTTTCATTCATAAGTCTTCCATACACTGTTCTTCATCACGACTTTCAGTTCCTCTGCTTGATTGCTTTTATTGAGTTTATATCAAGCTAACAATCTTGTGATTCTTGATACAATGACTGGTTTCTTTGGCTTCTCTTTCTTTCTTTGAATCTTCATGTTCTTCCTCGTGTTTAGCTCTTGGGTCTATGGAGTAGATTACATGCCCTAAAGATTCCATTTCTTTCTTTCATCATAGGATCACGGATGTGGATGGACAACCAGGGATACTTTGAAGCTTCTCTTCGAATAAGACTTCTTTTGAGGTTGAACTAGATACATATTGTCTTTCATGGCTGCTATCATGGATATATACTTCATCATCTTCAATGGATCACATGATTAACTCCCTCCTAATCCTTGCTTCATGTATGAGTGCATATAATCGACTCCCTTTGTCTAACAGAGTCCATGATTCCATATGCATCCTTATCGTCTTCTGCAATATATAATTGGCTCTCTTTTCTAACAGAGTCCATGCTTCTGTCTTGTTGTCTTCTACGAAACGTCATAAGTCTTTTTCCAATTTCCTTTCGATTGCTGACTTCTTTATGTCTTTTCTTCTTCTAAGTCTCTTCATGATCGATTTGGCTTATCTTGCAATAGCTTCCACATGATTTGTATTTCATCCTTTCATGTGTATTATCTAATGATATCCATTCGTATCTTGTTGTTCTTCCATAGGTATAGTTCTTCTTGGAACACATTATCTTCCAAGAGATAGATATACAAGATATGTAAAGAGACGATGCAAACAAGACATGTACAAAAAATAAGAAGATTTTTGCTACCTTTAGAAGAAGAAGTCTCTTCCATCCTTCTTAGTCTTCTTTGTAGGTTCCTTTTCTTCAAAAATTGATGCTTCATGTTTCTCCTTCCTTTTCTTTATCTTGGGACAATGATTCATGTAGTGACCATACTTTCGATAGTTGAAGCATTGTATTTCTGAAATGTCTTTCTCTTGATTTGGATTCCTCCTCAAGAAAAACTTCCTTTTGTTCCAGAAGTTCTTGAATATTGTTGTGAAGGCCTTATCATCGTACTTCTTTTGGGGTTTCTCTTTTGCACTGATCCTTGATTCTTCTTGAGCACAGCAAGTCCAAATATTTTCAAATGTCGGATACTCCTTTCTTGTGTTCATGCTTGCAGGAAATGCATCCCATGTCTTGGGAAGACCATTGAGTACTATGTTTACCAATTACTTCTCTGAGATGATCTCTTCAATAGCTTGTAGTTGATCTCTTAACTGAGATATTCTCACAAAGTATGATGTTATGATGTCATCATCATTCATCTTCATGTCACGGAGGTCATTCTTCAGACTCATAACTTGTCCAATATTTATGACTGAGAAGAGGTTTGTTAGGGCATCGTACATCTTCTTTGATGAGTCAAGATGGGAGATGTAGGATATCAAGTGGTCTTTGATAGAGTCCACTATGATACTCATGGAATTGATGTCACCATCTTTAAACTTCTCCATAGATGCAACGTTGTGTGGTTCCTTCTCTTTTCCTTCTTCAAACTATGGTTTCACGATCTTTCCTTTCACGATATCCAACACTTTATTCTTGGCAAGGACGAGGTCAATCCTTGTATTCCACGCTCTGAAGTTATAGGCTCCATATAACTTGTTCTTTGACTTCATATAATAAGTCATGGCTGCTTTGACTTGGTCAAACCCTAGATTTGACCACAAACTCAAACTTGATGTCTTGGTTTGTTGAGAATACCAGGAGATGTGATGGGCTAAGACACACTGATATATCCAGAGATTAGGTCAATATTTTCACTTAAGGTGCCTCAAAAAGAGGATTAGGGTTTATGCAACTGCTCCTGCTAGTAACCCTAGCGATAGTGTCTTGGAAGCTGCTTTTGCTAGTAACCCTAGCAGCAGTTCCTCAATGATCTCAATATCCTAGCGACTATGTTTCCTTCCAGTGTTTAGACTGAATGAAGGAGGTGTGGGCACATAACCTGTTAGATTATGAAAGATGTGTTCTTGTTTTACCATTGACAATACCCTTGTCATCCAAACATAGGCCGAAGCCACCCTTCGAGCACCTTAACCTTGACAATGAATCACTCTGGAAACAAACCCTAGGCTAGATAGACAAACAAAGGGTATCACACCTTTCCCCAAGGATATCACATCACAAAGAGTTGATCACATAGTCCAAATCCTAGCCAAGAGATAGTCCAAGCGTAATTGCTAGCTGTAGCAGCTGCAATGACAACTCTCCTCCAAATCTGTGCATAAGATTGGGCACTGCAATTCTGAGACTTCCTGCCAGAATGAAAACTGGCCTCCTATATTTATACTAATTCTGGCTAACTACCTGGGCCGACATCTCATTCTGGGTATCTGTCTATTCAGTATATATTATTATTTCTGGTCAACGTCTTCTCTTGGAGGCTAATAACCTAATATAAATTATCTTCTTGAGCTGACAAGTCTTCTATGGTTATTAGCCAACTCATTAGGGTTTCTTCTTGCTTCCCGGAGTATTCTATCCTCGTCAGGTTTACACATGGAGGTAAATACCTCCCGCAGCTACCATAATATCAACAGATTCGCTGCCAACCTAGTAAATAGTTATCTAAATAAGGCAAACTCGTAGTCATCTTAAAGTAAAAATCACAGTATTTATAAAGGCAACTCCTAGTCATCTTAAAGGCAAAATCATAGTCTTATAAAGGCAAACTCACAATCATCTTGAAGGAAAAATTACAGTCTTTAAAATGGTAAACTCACAGTCATCTTAAAGGCAAAATCACAGTCCTTATAAAGGCAAACTCGCAGTCATGTTGGAGGCAAAATCACAGTCTTGAAAATGGAAAACTCACAGTCATCTTGAAGGCAAAATCACAGTCTTTAAAATGACAAAATCACAGTCATCTTAAAGGCAAAATAAAATTCCTTATAAAGGCAAACTCACAGTCATCTTGAAGGAAAAATCGTAGTCTTTAAAACGACAAACTCACAGTCATCTTAAAGGAAAAATTGCAGTCTTTATAAAAGAAACTCATAGTCATCTTAAAGGAAAAATCGTCAGGCAAACATGGCTAACTAATTGCAATTTTTAAGGTGGAAACATTGTGTATAACAGGTAACCTTGTACAGTCTATAAAGAGGCAAAATCGTCATGCAAAAAAGGGGAATGATTGCAGTCTTAAACCAACCGCAGACACACTAGGACATCGCAAAGGTTATGCCATCACAAACCCAGGGAACGACAGGGTAAAGATTGAAGTGGATGGGTAAAAGTTAAAAGTAAAAATTTATGTGTTGAATCACCAAGGAAATCTAGTTGGAGGCTAGGTAAATGCACAGAAAAATGAATGAAAGCTGGCTGAGTTTTATCAAAATTGTTGAGTTGATATCCAGTTTGTTGGGTTCATCAATAAAAAAAATACCGAGTTTTTCATACACAATTGCAGTCAAATAAGGAATTACTTCGTGGCTTAACCAAACGTTGGAGACGCAGACCCAAAACAAAAATGAAACCCATGCTAATTTCCATCGCCATGGGTCTCATCATTAAAAATCCATAGGTACAATAATAATGATTTAAGTGTTGTTGGTAATTCTATCAATGGAAAACTGATAATGCTACCATAAAATAACTATAGATATACTCAATCGATACGCAAAAAAAATAAAAACTGATAAGGCTATCATAAATTAAAATTCAGAAAAAATCAATAGATATCGCAGAAAAATAAAACTGATAACGCTACCATAATGAAATATATTAGCCATCTAGAGTGGTAGGTTTGCAGTCTAAGGCAAGGCGAAAACATAGTCCAATAAGAGGGTAAATCGCTGACTAAAAAAGGGTAAATCGTGGCCAATTCAGAGGTAAATTGTTGTTGGTAAGATGGTAAAACGCAGAGTTAAAGAATAACTGAGATGGTATTACGAGGTTTGTGGAAGGAAAGGATTAACAATCGCAGAAGTACTCATTTGCAAAGGTGCAAGGAAAACCAACAATCAATCAAGAACAATCAATAGAGGTAGATGGCTGGGCAGAAACATCCTTCACTCATCATCCATGCACAAAAAATAAGGGCGTTAGGATATATAGGTCTATTAACACCGAAGTGATGACCGTTGATTCGGATCCTGGCCGACTGCTCAGGCGAGGAATGATGAGCTAGGGACAAGGGTGAATTAAGAAGCACAAACTCATCACAAAATCAATAAAACCATAGGGCGGTCACAACATGTAGGGATCAAAAGACAAGGGAATCAATCAACAATGAGCTTAAGGATATGGGGAATTAAGTTATCAATTAAAATGCTAAGTCAATACTTTCTTTACCCAATTGAAATATAGAATTGAAAGCGTGAGGTATAATAATAATCTACCATGCAGAATCAAGTAAGTGTACCGTAGCCCAAGTCGTTTGCTCTAAGTCGTTGTTTCGCACGCTCCATTCATCTCCCTCTTGTGGACCGATGAGACTTCACTGGTACCTCCCAACCAATGCTAGAGGTACTCTTCTTCCCCCTTAGCCCCACGAGCCACAAAGGGGCCACACACACTGAACCAAAGATCAACTAGCTCCCAGCTCACCTCGCAAGGCTGAGCTACCACTCCTCACTAAGCTGGGTATTCCAACTCCCACAAGCTAAGTCAGTCAAGTCTAAATTTCTGCAGTATAACATTACGTATTAGAGAAGAGATCCATCATCCTCCTCCTCCCTCATTTATATAGAGTTTCTAAGTCCTTTACTTTCCCAATTTCCCATTTAATTTATTGTTCAATTATTTAATTCATAAAAATCCTCCCCGTACATGTGTCACCCATCCCCTTCATTGCACCATAATTTAAATTCATTAATTAATTAATTACTCCTATTTCCCTCACCCACCTAACAACATTCCTAGAATCTCTCCTAGGTGTCCCCATATTCCCTTACACATTTTAATGACTTACTCTCTTACTAATTTACTAGTCGAGTTTAGTTTAGAAAGTTGTTAAATGCTAGATACCTTACTAAGTCTATCTTTCTGCTTTTTCCTTGTGTTTCCCCTTTCTTTTTATGTTTCCCTCTTTTTCCTAGTTTCCTAATTCTTTCAATTTTTTCTCTTTCCCTTTTCATTTAAAACTCAAATTGGCAAGAGTATAAAATTACCCTTTTCCCCTTTCTCTTTTTAATTAATAAAATTTTTTAATTAGCATATGTAACAAAACAATTATTTCCCCTTTTTAAATTTTATCCCCTAAAAGATTTTTTTATAAATTAATTGATTCACTTACTCCCTTTTCGTCACATGATTATTGATGATTACTTTTATTGTTTATTTATTTTTATTTTTATTTTTATATAAATATAAATATATTATCACAAGTATCACTTACCTAGATTTTAATTTTCGAGGTTGGGCGACATTTTATTAGGGAAATTGTTTTTAAATATTTCTTATCACATTATTCGTTCTAAGGCCATCTAGGTTTACTCATTTATTATTTAACAATGCGATGTGCCCTTCAGGACGCACTAGGTGCTCCAAGGGTGCCACTCGCCTCATTCTATTTCCCTTGTGTGACGTGCCCTTCAGGACACAGTACATGCTCCAAGGGTGCCACTCGCCTCATTTTGTTTCCCTTGTGCGACATGCCCTTCAGGACGCACTACGTGCTCCAAGGGCGCCACTTGACTCTTGACTGACTTGGTAGACATAAAAAAACCCTGGACTCAATACTCTGCCAGGTGATCTTGTGGGAGACTAAGGGCCTCTAATTAATAAGGCCCTTGCCTTATTGTGTTCCCCTTAGAATCATTGTGAGCGACTGTCGCAGTCTACCCTCACGATATCGTGGCTCTTCTCGAACTAGGTAGTCATTAACCTACAATTTGAGCCACGATGGGTGTGCTAGTAGGCTGTGGCAGGGCTGCTATCCACACCTCTCCCTCAACATCTCTAGTAGTCATGCGTGACCCCTCTACTCCACATGTGAGTCTGGTTGACAAGTTATCGTCAGCCCGCATCATCAAGGAATCATGTCAGAAATAATATCCATAATCATATCATCTAATTAGATGGACAAATGTCATATATACAACAATCAAACCCGCAATAGTCCACTCCCTGACTCGATCCGGAGTCCAAGGGGTTTCATTGATGCCTCTGCATCCTCGAGGTCCAAAATATTGCACACTCAGGAAAACCGAGTCAATAACACCTATCTATGTTGATACAACAAAATAACATGTCATCAATCCATAACGCCTCATAATCACAATCAAATGCCCAATTGTATAATAATCTGGATCACTTGAAAGCAAGTGTACTCAAAGAATAAGTTTGTTTAGTACACACAAGAGAGGAATGTTACATTTAGAATGATTAAAATGATAACAACTATCTTCAAAATAAACATATTTTTTTAATTTATTTAAAAAAATTATAATGAGAAAAAAAAAAACCCTTAAGTAAAAAATATACAGTAAAAAGTTAGCAATGAAATTAAGTTGCATTTAAATAGACGATAAAATCATGAAAGAATGTACTAAAAGTTCAATACCTATTGTTCCTTATATTTGAGGAATCAAGGTATACAAATTACATACATTTTAATGGTAATTAATGTATTTGAGTAAGATGAGTTTGTAGAAATATATATATTATATTTATTTTCATCAAATTTTAAGTAATGTTAAATTAGAATCGAGTGATTTGTTTTGATGAACCTTGTTTATGGTGATTCAAATTTTAAACATAGCTAACAAATAAAAAAACAATAGTGAAATTTAAAAATAAAATAAAATTGAGTAATGTTAAATTTGAATGGAATGATTTGTTTTGATAGACCTTGTTTATGATCATCCATATTCCAAACCTTCAAACAAATAAAAAAATATTTAAAAAAACAAAAACTAAAAAATAAAAAAAAATATATTGAATAATCAAAATAAATATGAATAATAAAACATATGTATTTTATTGAAGTACATAACAATTTTTTTTTTCCAAACCATATTAAATAATAAAATTAAGATAGTAAATAATTATTGAAATGTACAAGGTCTCTAGTATAATTCAATTATGTATGTCCAAGTGATTGTATTTTTTATAATAACAAAACAAATATCTACATCTACCATGTTATGTTTGTTTCAATCATTGTATTTTTGCGTGAAGGCAATATCCAATTTGTCCATCTCATTAATAACGTTTGTTTATATACGTCTAAAAATAATGTATAATGAATATAATGTTTACTAAATATTAATCATCCATAAATATTTATAAACAATTAAATAGTACCATAGAAATGCAATCATAGAGATGATTAGAAGAAGATAAATTTATGATAACTTTTTATATAAGGTATTAGTTATATGGGAATATGCTAAGAACATTTTTCAGTTATTTTTTTTATCAAACCTTATAAAGAGTGAGATTTATGATACCATGTCTATGTGTATGTGTCCATGGCCATAGATCCATTTTAATTCAAGATCTTTAAGCAATAAAAAAAATTGTATTTTATTTTTTGGGATATCTTCATATTAAATGTATTTGAAGTTGGCATGGATCTATTTTTTCTTATAACAATTAATGGGTGTTGATTCACATTTCATTATTATATAAATTGTCATTTATTTTGGTAATTTTTTGGTGGAAAAGGTGGATAAATTTCCATGTAGGGCTCAGTTTAGGGGTATGTACCACTTTGGTGCTTTAATGTCCACAATCTTCTATAACCAATTTGAGGAAAATCATTATTTGTATAAACACTTCATAAATGAAATTCCCAACCTCCTCTCACTATTGTATACATTAAAAATTTCCAACAACTTGGAAATAAGGTTGATAATAATTTTTTGCAGAAGTTATGTCTCTCGCAAGTTGATCTATCATCTTGACCACCATAATTCCTAGTGGATGCTACAACACCTTATATTACTAACAAATCTGGAGATATTCATGTGTAGAATTTCCATAAGAATCTATAATATATAGAATGAAGACCTTAATTAGAATTTCAGGAATGCAAAAACTGTAAGCTTAGTGCTAGATGAGTATCATGCTATGTTAAACACTCAGTTGCTAGGAAATGAATGTGTTCCATTCTTATTGTATTATGTATTGTTCCCTAGTAGATTAGAGTATTTCAGAATGGGGTATTCACATTGAAGAAAGCGGGTAAAATATCTTATATTATCCATATGGGTCGTAGTGCCCATGGAAAATACATAGTGAGTATCATTTTCTTTGTATTTTTATTTCATAATTCATAAGAAAAGTGTAGTGCATATGCATCACCTTTTAATTAGGGTTATCTCACACTATTCTTTCCTAGGGTACATCTTTTGTTCATTATGTGGATGGTGTGTTATCTGATTAAATTCATTCATTTTAGTTTTAGTTTATTCCAATATTTCTTTCATTAAGCTCGTAACCTTAAATCCAAATCTAAAGTAACACAATGTATAATAATTGATTTTAAAATATTGTCAAATCTATTATAATGAAGTATCTAAGTGCAATAGATTCTATGCACTTTAGAGATCAAGTAGATAAACACAAATGCCCACAATTAAATTATACATGAGTATTCTTGAAAAATTATAAAATAAGTTATTGTGATGACATCCTAGCCCATGTGTATCAACCCAATGATTCAAAGTGTGTTTTATTCTAAATAATTACCCAAAATGAAAGAGTGGTATGATATATATATATATATATATATATATATATATATATATATATATATATATATATAAGAGAGATTAAATAGTTATGCATGTATAATGTATAGGCACACTCAATGGTTGAGTATATTCACAAAGCATTGCTATCAACATTATATAGTTATATTCAATCTCCTTCTCATATATTGCTAATAAAATCTATAAATATAGAGAAGAAATCCAAAAAGCAAAATGGATAAGAACATTTGTTTACTTATGCATTTGTTTTATTCTAAATAATTATTCAATATGAAAGAGTAGCATGCTATATATAAGAGAGATTAAATAGTTTTATTATAAATAATTACTCAATATGATGTTAAAACTCTAATTATAAGATAGTTAATTTACTTAACTATTATACAGTTACATGACAGTTATGGACTTATTGTATTATATATGTATGTTTATGTACATGATTATTTGAAGCATCGATGAATATAGAGTATGCCTTTTTTGCCAGTATTTATTTATCTATGTTCATCATGATTTCTTAATTGTTTTAGTTCTTTATATTATATTTCTATTGTTTTCTTCATTATGAATCTAACAGTGGTATCAGAGCACATTTATGATCTAGATGCCTGTCGAATTGCAGATTCGTTGGGAGAAAAGTGTTAAATCCCTGAAGGCATTGAGTGAGGGACGAAATTCACAATGCTGGAGGTAACGCGGCCATCGTGGAGGTTCACTGTTGTTTGCCTGTATTTATTAGGGCCCACTATACTGCACTGCAGAAATATTATTTCTCTGCACAAAGAAGATAAATCAGAGCAGCCTTCGGTGTGTGCATATGATGTAGACAAGAAATAAGAACAACCTTCACACCACCCGATCGCTCGATTATATGAAATGGTTGAGGATGCTAATATGTGGATTCTGACAGTTCTTAACACGGATCCTCACATAGATCCTCATAATTCATTATGAATCTAATACACGCTGATGTGGATCGAGGCACGATGCATGAAGTTTAACTGCGATTTTCTCAGCGTGAAGTTTAAAAGAAATAACTTGCGATTTTCTCAACGTGAAGTTTAAAAGAAACAACTTGTGATTTTCTCACTTGAAAACGAAGTCCTCTTGATATGTGCGTGCCTGAAGGAGATTACAACCTGTCTATGTCCCTCGACTTGTACACTCTATTGAAGCTGCTCCACCAATGACGGATCCATGGCTGCTAATTCTTTTATGCTAGGATCATTAAGAAGGCTTGCAGAGAAATCAAATGGGTTTGGTGGTAACCCCATCTCTGGTTCTGAGGAAGCCACTGTGCGTAGGAGTTTTTGGTAAAGGGTCAAGCTTGTACCTGACCATTTCGGAGAAACTGGGGACAAATCTTCTCACGAAATTGATCTGACCTAGAAAGGACTGCATGGATTTCATTATGAATAAATCTTAGGATTTGTTTGTCATCTCCGAATACTTGCCAATGATCCACATTATCTGGTACGGCATATTCACAGTCAGAGCCATAGATGAAAGAAAATATAATGGTAAAAATTCTACTCACCATGTATATGCATGAGAAATGAAACCCTGAGAAAATAGGTGAAATCTTAAAGTAGTAAAAAAAATTTCATTGAGATCTTATTACGGGAGAGTTATAATGTTGGAGAGTTAAGGGAGAGTTATAATGTTATGAAAGAGTTATAATTTTCTCTCTTTCAATTTTTTTTTTTAAGAACTGGCATGTAAATAAGCTATAAAACTTTTCATAAAGAATATTAGAATATTGCTTTATGAGGGTTATAGCTTGCAAGATCCCTTAAATTATTTTGGATTGATAAGTTATGAAGTTTATTAAAAAAAAAAAGGTGTATTTTAAGTAAACATGGTGAGTTATAAGAATTATTTCATTATAAGAATGCTAGCAATTGTTTAATTATTTGTAATTGGAGTTATAAGGTTTTGTTATTTATTTTAAGGCTTTTTGTAAAGGTGTTATAACGAGTTTTTGGAAGTTATAAGGAGTCCTCTTTGACCCATTCGAAATTCAATAAGAGGGTCTCTCTTAGGATCTTTGGGTGTGTCTAAGTTATTGGCCCTCTCTCTTCCATATTCTGCATAATGGCAAGAATTGAAGAACTATTTACAAAAGAACTATTTACAATACTGCACAGATTAATTAACTCAACTACATAATCTACATGATTACTTGTTTACAAGTAACACAGAAGAAGATTGATATGTTCAAACATCAAAACAAGTTATTGTCTGAATAATTAAGTTTGCTTCGACACCAACAATGTGATTTCAACAAGCACATTGTGATGCAGGAGCATCTCAAGCGAGACAACACGGAGATGAAAGATAGCTGGAAAAGCACCCAGCGCAAATTTTGAAAATGTCTCGAAACATTAATGAAGTCATCAAGTGGAGGCATGCTTGTATAATTTAAAAGGATCTTGAGCGATCCGCTCTCGTCCATAGTATATAGAAGGCATTTATAGTAGTTAATGAAGGTAGATAGAATTTAATTCTAGATTAGACAGTTTTAGAGCACAAGAGGGAAACGGGATATAGACACCCTCATTGTGTATTGTAAGGGGGATTATGTCAATTTAGAGCATAGAAGGAAGAAGCAGAGAGCTGTATAGACAAAGTCCATGTACAAAAGTTTTGGATTAATACAAAAAGGCTTTGATTCAGATTCATGGTGTCCAAATATTCTCTATGTATGCATTATTGAATGTTATGCTCATGAATACTTTACTCTTTCTATCATGAAATTGCTTTTATGCTATGTATGAATGATTTCTTGTCGAATGTTTGAAATCTGAGAGGAAGAGTAACAAATGAGTTTCAATTGTTTCTCTGTCTGAGTGAGTAAAATTCCTGCAAGCAGTGCAATGGAGTTTGTTTGCAAGGAGTGCATTGACAGAAGTCATAGTTCATCTCTGAAAGCTCAGGAGAGATAAAAATTGTTTTCATTTTCTTATAAGTGCAGCTAGGCACAGGAGCCGTGCAAGGAGTGCGCAGGCCGAGTAAAGTCTCAGAGTTTGCGAACCTGAGAAATTGTTGAGAGACTACTGCTGCAGGGAGTGCGCATAGTCGAAGGACTTCAATCCTTTGAAGTAATTGAAGGATTTTCCACAAGGAGTGTGTGCAAGAGTCTTCTTTAAGACTCGGAGTTAGAGAAATCTCAGGAAGGATAAAGCCTTCAAAATTGTTGAAGAGAAGCACAGGAAGTTTGTGCATTGGAGCATTGAGAAGGCATCGCAAGTTTGTGTCGTAGGTGGTTAAGTACCATGAAAAACACTTTGGTAAAAGGTTGTAGAAGTCCTTGAGAAGGAAGGGAACCAGATGGCCGGAATTCTCTGTGGAGAATTCATGAAGTCCCGTGAACTGTCAGATCTCGCGGAGTAGCAGGGGAGTCACGACGAGTATTTTCAAAGGGTTCAAGCTCAGGAGAGATAGAGCCGTAAATTCAAGCCAACAAGGTCCATTGGATTTTCCCAAGGATTTCCATTTCAGGGTTTCGTGGATTGAAGTCCTGAAATATTTGCATTAAGATTTTCGAAGTGCGAAGTCCCGAAAAGGTGGAAAGTCTAGTTGTGGGACCAGTGTTGGGAATCATGTCGAGGGTTGACATTTTGGGATTTCAGGAAATAGAGAATCGAGATTTTGGGGTTCATGGAGCAGATTTGCATGACATCGCAACTCGTGAACTTGCGATAAGGAGAAATCCAAATTGGCAAGGGAAAGGTCAAGTGTTGACTGTTTTCGGGTTTCGGGGATTTTAGAGACAGGGCGCTTGACCACCGGATTCACGAAATCTCGAAGTCCGATCTTCTAAAGTATAAAGGGGGGAAATTCCTCAAGTTTATTTATGGGTCTAGATTTCTCGAAAGAGAAATAGAAGCGCCAAGTGTTGAGAGCTCTTCGGGCCAGTGGAAGAGTAAAGATCCTGTGTGTGTGGACTTCCGACCTGCGAGTTGGGAGGGTTGCGTCATCTTGGTATCAGAGCTCAGAAACGTTTTTTTTCTTTCTATAGAAGGTAAAAGGAGAATTCACCATGCAGCTGAGAAGAAAGGATAGACAAACACCCAATCCGGAAGAGGAAAGGATTTGTCCAGAGGAAGGGGTAGGCAGATGCAGAATCCAGAGGTGGAAAGAGATCTGCATGACATACGCGCCAGACTCATGGACATGGAAATAAGACAAAGGTGCACAGCTGATGTTGGATATGTCAGTGAGTCTGAAAGAGAAAATGAAGATGGACATGACGAAGAAGAAGTCACAGTAGAAGATGCAGCAAATGAACGCTTGCTTAGAGTTGTTGCAAGAATGAGTGCAAGAGCCAATATGGACATTCCAGTTTATGAGGGAAATCTGGATTTAGAGGAGCTTCTAGATTGGATTAGAGATTTTGACACATACTTTGACTACAAAGATTTCGAAGAGGACAAGAAGGTCAAACATGTTGTCACGAGATTAAAGGGACATGCAACATTGTGGTGGGATGAGCTACAAGCTGACAGACGCTGCCAAGGTAAGCAGAAGATCAATAGTTGGGATAGGATGATCACAAAGATGAAGGCGAAGTTCATCCCTAGAGATTATCAAATTTCTCTATTTCGAAGGATGCAGAACTTGAGGAAGAAGCTGATGACAGTGAAGGAGTACACTGAAGAGTTCTACAGGCTGAACATTAGAGTAGGTCATCGTGAAAGTAATAATGAAAAGGTTTCCAGGTATATGAATGGCCTGAGATATGAAATTCAGGATGAGATGAGCATGATGACCATCGGAATGGTGGAAGATGCTTATCAAATGGCTCTAAAAGCAGAAGAGAAGCTGAGCCGAAAGGAAGTTCAAAGAGGTCGAGGAAGAAGTCAACCTAGGGGAAAGTCAGTTGTCCAAGATAGAAATCAGAAGCCTAAAGAAGAATGGAAGAAACCTCAACGTCATATTGAGAGAGGTGGAAGCTCACAGCGAAGGCAATATGCTGAACAACGAGGGAAATATACTGACCCGAGAGGAGATTATACTGATAGTAATATTTTTCCTCATACTAGAGGTAGAGGAAGAGGAAGAGGTGGAGTGATAAAATGCTTCACGTGTGGAAAGGTCAGACATAAGTTTTATGAATGTCCAGACAGAAAGAAGGAAGGTGGAGAGGCTCACATTGTCGAATCACAGAGGCAAAATATTGAGGTAGAGGATGTTGAAGGAGGAAGATCGTTGATGATGCGAAAAGCTCTTTTGACACCAGAGAAGGAGGTGGAGAGTTTAGTCCAAAGAAACAGACTTTTTCGGACTGCTTGCAAGACCAAGGATAGGGTATGCAAAGTCATTGTAGACAATGGTAGCATGGATAATCTTGTTTCGACAGAGATGGTAGAGAAGCTGGAGCTAGAAACAGTTCAACATCCAAGTCCATACAGAGTTTCATGGTCACAAAAGGACATCAGGTAACTGTCACTAAACAATGTTTAGTTGAATTTAAGATAGGAGGATATAATGATAATATACTTTTTGATTTCATTCCCATGGATGTTTGTCATTTATTTCCGAGTAGACCGTGGCAATATGACAGAAATGTGATTCATGACAGGAGAATGAACACATACACCCTAGAGAAGAATGGGAGAACTCACATGTTGCTTTCAAACAAAGATAAGGATGTGAAACCTGAAGTAAGTAACACTGTACTTCTCATGAGTGGGAACAAACTTCTTAAGGAGGTTAAGAAGAAGGAGGAACCGCAATTCATTGTGGTCAGGAAGCCAAAGATTTTTTTAACTAGCACAAGAGTAGATGATTTACTAGAAGAGGTTCAGGAACTGCTGGAAGAGTTCACTGACATAGTAGTGGATGAACTACCTCGTTCGTTGCCGCCGATTAGAAGTATAAGTCATCACATTGATCTCATACCTAGAGATAGTTTTCCAAACAAAGCCGCGTATAGATTAACGCCGCAGGAGAATGAAGAGGTCAAAAGACAAGTCGAGGATTTGTTGGACAAAGGTTTGGTCAGGGAAAGCTTGAGTCCATGTGTTGTTCCGACAGTACTTAGTCCGAAGAAAGACGAAGGCTGGAGGATGTTTACTGACTCAAGGGAAATCAAAAAGATAACCATCAGGTATAGATTTCCATTGTCATGGATGGATGATCTGATGGATTGCTTGAGTGGAGCAATTTTTTTTCCGAAGATTGATTTGAAAAGCGGTTATCGCCAGATTCGCATGAGAGAAGGTGACGAATGGAAGACAACATTCAAAACCAATGAAGGGTTGTATGAATAGCTTGTTATGCCATTTGGTTTAACAAACATGCCAAGTACTTTCATGATATTGATGAATGAAGTCCTGAAGGATTTCATCGAAAAATTTGTCATTATGTACCTTGATGACATACTGATTTTCAGTAAAACAGAGGTAGAGCATCTGAAAAATTTGGCTATAGTGATGCAGAGGTTACAACAGGAGAAGTTGTTGATAAACATGAAGAAATCCTCATTCATGAAGACGTAGCTCATTTATTTGGGATTTGTTATTTCTATAGATAAATTGAGGATGGATCCAGATAAGGTGGAGGTAATAAAGAATTGGCCATCATCGAAGAATATCTTTGAAGTCCGAAGTGTTCACGGATTGGCTAGTTTCTACCGAAAATTCATTAGGAATTTCAGTGGAATTAGTGAACCGATGATGGACACAATGAAGAAGAGAAACAAATCTTTTCATTGGACAGAAGAGGCTGAGAAGAGTTTTAATTTGTTGAAGAGGAAAATCACGGAACAACCAATCCTGGTGTTGCCTAATTTCCAAAAGACATTTCAAGTGAAATGCGATGCAAGTGGATTTGCAATGGGGACAGTCTTGAGCCAAGAAGATAGGTCGATAGCATACTTCAGCGAAAAGATGAATGAAGCGAAAGTGAAATACTCCACTTATGACAAGGAGTTCTATGCTATTATACATGCATTGAAAAAATGGAGACATTACTTAATTCCTAAAGATTTTGTCTTATACAATGATAATCATGCATTGCAATTTGTGACTCAACAGGAGAAGTTGAATCAAAGACATGTAAAATGGGTTGAATATATGCAAAATTTCACTTTTGTGATTAAACACATTTCTGGTACTGCTAACAAAGTTGTTGATGCATTGAGTAGGAAGTGTTTGCTATTGCAGGAGTTCAGGGTCAAAACATTAGCATTTGATGATCTCAGGGAGATGTATCAAGCTGATCCAGATTTTAAAGAGGCGCATGAAGAAGCTGAGAATCCAATTCTCAGAGATAGAAGCCAATGGGAAGAATACATGATCTAGGAAGGATTATTGTTTAAAGGTAATCAACTTTGTATTCCAAATGCTCCATGAGGGAGAATTTGTTGAAGGATAAACACAGTGGAGGATTGGTTGGACACTTCGGTCACGACAAGATGTTCGCAAAGTTGAATGAGTCATATTTTTGGTTAGGAATGCGAGCAGACATCAAAATATTCGTGGACAGATGCAAAATTTTCTAGCATTCGAAAGGAAAGAGGCAGAATGTAGGATTTTATCAACCATTGCCCATACCTGAGAAGCCATGGGATGCAGTTAGCATGGACTTCATATTGGGGTTCCCAAGAACACAAAGAGGATTTGACTCAATCTTTGTGGTGGTAGATAGATTTTCCAAGATGGCACACTTCATTCCATGTTAGAAAACCAGTGACGCAACTCACATTGCAAATCTATTTTTTCAAAGAAGTCATTCGACTTCATGGCTTGCTAAGAAGCATAGTTTCGGATCGAGACACTAAGTTCATAGGACACTTCTGGAGAACCTTATGGAAGAAGCTGGGAACAAACTTGTCATTTAGTTCAGCCTATCATCCTCAGACGGATGGACAAACAGAAGCGGTGAACATAAGTCTGGGAGATTTACTGAGAAGCTTAGTGACAGAACACCACAGCCAGTGGGATAACATATTACCACAGGCGGAGTTTGCTTATAACGACTCAGTTAACAGAAGCACGGGACAGAGTCCGTTGTAGATCGTCTATGGCATGCAACCAATAGGAATTTCTGAGTTGAGAGGTTTAGAACAGACTGCGACTAGGAGCGCTAGTGCAGAATATTTCGCAGAGGCGATGAAGGAACTTCACAACCAGGTGAAGGAACGATTGCAGAGTTTGAGCCAGGAATATAAGTGGAGAGAAGATCAACACAAAAGACAGTTTCAATTTGAAGTTGGCAATTTGATCCTTGCACATTTGAGAAAAGAAAGGCTCCCGAGAGGAACATATAATAAACTGCAAATGAAGAAAATCGGACCATGCAAGGTCTTCAAGAAATTTGGGGCGAATGCTTACGAGATTTAATTACCCGATGGGATTGGAATTTCTCTGATATTCAATGTCTCAGATTTGTACCCATATAAAGCTGAGGAAGCAGAAGCAGGAAATGAACAACCAGAGGTTCAGTGGCGAAAACAGATGCCAGTTGCAGAAAAGCCGCAGATGGAGTGCATACTGGACAAAAGGGTCAGCAAGAAGACAAGGCGAAATCCATACTTTGAGTATTTGGTCAAATGGAAGGGCCATCTAGTTGAAGATGCCAACAGGGTGAACGAAGCAAAGATCCAGAGGCATGGATAGACCATGTGCGAGCTCATGGATAGGAGCCCATGAAAATTTTCAAGTGAGGGAGTATGATGCAGGATCATCTCAGGCGAACCAACGCGGAGATAAAAGACAGCTGGAAAAGCACCTAGCGCAAATTTTGAAAATGTCTTGAAACATTAATGAAGTCGTCAAGTGGAGGCACACTTGTATAATGTAAAAGGATCTTAAACGATCCTCTCTTGTCCATAGTAGATAGAAGGAATTTATAGTAGTTAATGAAGGTAGATAGAATTTAATTCTAGATTAGACAGTTTTAGAGCGCAAGAGGGAAATGGGATATAGACACCCTCATTGTGTATTGTAAGGGGGATTATGTCAATGGAGAGCATAGAAGAGAAGAAGCAGAGAGATGTATAGATGAAGTCCATGTACAGAAGTTTTGGATTAATACAAAAAGGCTTTGATTCAGATTCATGGTGTCCAAATATTCTCTGTGTATGCATTATTGAATGTTATTCTCATGAATACTTTACTCTTTTTGTCATGCAATTGCTTTTATGCTATGTATGAATGATTTCTTGTTGAATGTTTGAAATCTAAGAGGAAGAGTAACAAATGAGTTTCAATTGTTTCTCTGTCTGAGTGAGTAAAATTCCTGCAAGGAGTGCAGTGGAGTTTGTCCGCAAGGAGTGCATTGACAGAAGTCATAGTTCATCTCTGAAATCTTAGGAGAGATAACAATTGTTTTCATTTTCTCAGAAGTACAACTAGGCATAGGAGCCATACAAGGAGTGCACAGGCCGAGTAAAGCCTCAGAGTTTGCGAACCTAAGAAATTGTTGAGAGACTCCTGCTGCAGGGAGTGTGCATAGTCGAAGGACTTCAATCCTTTGACGTAATTGAAGGATTTTCCTCAAGGAGTGCATGTAAGAGTCTTCTTTAAGACTCGGAGTTAGAGAAATCTCAGGAAGGATAAAGCCTTCGAAATTGTTGAAGAGAAGCACAGGAAGTTTGTGCATTGGAGCATTGAGAAGGCATTGCAAGTTTGTGTCGCAGGTGGTTAAGTACCGTGAAAAACACTTTGGTAAAAGGTTGTAGAAGTCGTTGAGAAGGAAGGGAACTGGATGCTCGGAATTCTCTGTGGAGAATTCACGAAGTCCCGCGAACCGTCAGATCTCTCGAAGTAGCAGGGGAGTCACGGTGAGTATTTTCAAAGGGTTCAAGCTCAGGAGAGACAGAGTCGTAGATTCAAGCCAACAAGGTCCATTGGATTTGCCCGACGATTTCCATTTCAGGGTTTCGTGGATTGAAGTCCCGAAATCTTTGCATTAAGAGTTGCGAAGTGCGAAGTCCCGAAAAGGTGGAAAGTCTAGTTGTGGGACCATCGCCAGGAATCGTGTCGAGGGTTGACATTTCAGGATTTCGGGAAATAGAGAATCGGGATTTCGGGGTTCATGGAGCAGAGTTACATGACATCGCAACTCGTGAACTCATGATAAGGAGAAATCCAAAATTGGCAAGGGAAAGGTCAAGTGTTGATTGTTTTCAGGTTTCAGGGATTTGATAGGTAGGGCACTTGACCACCAGATTCGCGAAATCGCGAAGTCTGATCTATCGAAGTATAAAGGGGGGGAAATTCCTCAAGGTTATTTGTGGGTGCAGATTTCCTGAAAGGGTAATAGAAGAGCCAAGTGTTGAGATCTCTTCGGGCCAGTGGAAGAGGAAAGATCTTGTGTGCATGGACTTCCGACCTGCGGGATGGGAGGGCTGTGTCACAATGACATTAAGGATGAAAATAATAAAGAGGCTCAGTTGACTAGTGATGACACTCATAAACATGAAGATGAGTTGGATAAAGTCCCTATGTTAGAAAAAGTTGCGGATAAATGTGACAAAGAAATTAGAATTGTTCAACCATGGGAAGAATTAAGCTTTAAACAAAATCGATATGGACTAGGATATGAAAATGATGCTAACAACCTTTTTCATTTTCCTAATTATTGCGAACCTGTTTGCTTTGTGAGTGGAGGTGTTTTGAATGATGATAAGACGACAGAGATTGAGGATATTTGTAAGGAACATGTACAGAATATTGTTGATGAAGATGTTATTACAGATATTCCAGATCATGATAAGTAGTCAGATAAAGAATCCATACAGTGCAAACATTGTCATCAGTTTGGCCATGATAAGTCAAATTGTTTTGATCTTCACCCATGCATATTTTGTGGGAAGAAAAATCACCCCTCAGTAAGGTGCCGAAAGCGCAAGCAAAAACAACTTCATTTTGAATGGTTAGGGAATTGGAATTGGCATTTGGAAGCCAATTTATTGAAGCAATCTTATCGCGGATTTATACACAAGTATAGTCGTACTTGATTGGAGATATTTCTACAGTTGATGGACATGAATGTTTTTCAAGATTTGATGATTTAGGGTATGATCGAGGCTAAGTTGATGTAGTCTTTTGAGTTGAAGATTGAGTCTTCAAACTTCGTCGGAAGACAATTTGATGTGCTAGATCTCTTCTTGGCCATACTTGCGAATGACGGTTAAGGGAATTGGAACCACTTGTCCTTGACATGGGGGAAATCTAGTTGAGTCAGGTTCCAAGTTTGATTTTCAGTCAAGTTCCAAGTTTGATTTAGAGCCTGTGAACAAATGATCAAGTATGCAACCTAGTTCTTGGTATGCAGCGTTGTTCTTGAACATATCGTTGTTGATATGGTTTGTGGTCAGCTTAAAACAACCAATTGAGCAAAAGACATGAAGTTCTTCTTGTTACATTTTTAGATTTTGGAGCCTTGAGCTCTTGTTAGTTTATGGTCAACTTAAAACCATGTCATTTAGTAGAAGAAATCAGCTTTTGCTAGACATTCAGTTTGTGGTCATCCCGAAACCACCAAATGAGTTTGTGGTCACACTTAAACCACCAATTTAGTAGAAGACATCAACTTCTACTATTTTTTCTGAGTTCAGAGATCATCTTCAATCAACCCTTTGAATATTCGCTTGACACATGTGATTGTCAAGTAGTGGCAGTTTTTCAGGCAAGAACGAACTTATGATTAAAGGGGGATGTTAAAACTCTAATCATAAGTTAGTTAATTTACCTAATTGTTATACAGTTACATTAAAGTTATGGTCTTCTTTTATTATATATGTACGTCTATTTACATAATTATTTAAAGCATTGATGAATATAGAGTATGCTTTTTCTACCAATATTTATTTATCTCTGTTCATCATGATTTCTTGATTGCTTCAGTTCTTTATATTATGTTTCTGTTGTTTTCTTCATTATGAGTATAACATATGAAAGAGTGGCATGCCATATATAAAAGAGATTAAATAGTTATGCATGTATAGGCACACTTAGTGGTTGAGTATATTAAAAAAAAATTGTTATCAACATTATATTGGTTATATTCAATTTCTAGGTGTTGTAACTCCCTTTCATATCATAAAATATATAAATTTAGAGAAGAAATCCAAAAACCAAAATGGATAAAAACATATGTTTACTTTATGCATTTTGCCATAAGTATTTTATAGTTTTATAATGGGTCTATTGAAGCTAACTTACAATGAAAATGAATATTGAACAAAATGCATAAAACAAATAGGTTAGAAAGAAAAGATAAATAAGTCATATACATGAAAATTGAAGAACAATAGATGAAATTAACTAAACCTACATGATGTGGGAGGACTAGGAAAGCACCCTTAGGGCTATGCACTACTAAGATGTCCTTCTTTGGCTACACTATTAGTGACTTTCTCTTCTCTTATTAGAAACCATGCATTTATGTTGAACATTAATTCCTTGTGGTTTAACTTGAAAGAATCATTTTCCTCCTATTTTAGGCATGACTATATGGGGAGAAAGATCAATGTAAACCATGCATTTATGTTGAACATTAATTCCTTGTGGTTTAACTTGAAAGAATCATTTTCCTCCTATTTTAGGCATGACTATATGGGGAGAAAGATCAATGTGTGACCTAACATGTAATGCTAAGTGTGTTTCTACAAAACATGTGTATCTATTTGGAGAAAGGTGTTATGTTTGACATTTGGGTGGTTAGTTTGATTTTTATCATGTCGATTTACCCTTTGGTAAGGATCTATTATTACCATTGCTAGAACCATCTGTAACTATTGTGATGAAAGTAGGATGCTACTGTTAAGAGAAAATGAGAGTGTCGCACAAAAATATGTGAATAGTTGCAATCATCCTTGAAGTGAAAAAAAGATAGAAACTTAATCGAATATTTTCATAGTAGATAGCTATTAATGTAGGTGGTATATTGAATTGATGTAGGTGGTAGATTGAATAGTTGAGAAATGTTGATATGTCCAATGAATCTTGGAGAAAAATCATGCATCCCTTTGAGTCGCATTGAAGTGTAAGAAATCCGGTGATGCCCTATGGTGAAGTGGTTGCAACATGACAAAGAAAAGGAAATAATAAAATAGTGTGATGTTGATATAAGAGTGCATACGCACTATGAAAATTTTGAAAGCAACTTCCCTTAATTTTGAGTGTTGGGTTACAACTAGAAATGGCAATGTAAGTAGATAAATGTTTATCTTGAAATCTTATTGTTGAATATCTAGAGGAGATATTCATTGGTCTTGGTATGTGGTTAGTGATGTTGGAGAGATATTGGACGTAATGGCACAATGATCTACGGAAGAAAGTAGATTTTACCTATGGGGAGAAAACTTTGAAAGAAACTTCCCATAATTTTGAGTGTTGGGTTACAACTAGAAATGGCGATGTAAGTAGATAAATGCTTATCTTGAAATCTTATTATTGAATGTCTAGAAGAGATATTCATTAGTCTTGTTATGTGGCTAGTGATGTTGGAGAGATATTGAGGTAATGGCACAATGATCTACCGGAGAAAGTCGATTTTGCCTATGGGGAGAGATATCTAGTGTTGTAAATAGACCCGTGTAATTAGATCCATGTAATGCCAAAAATTATACATGAAGTGAAAATATAAGAGCATCTAAAACATAAAGGGTCATACAAGAGAGCATATTGGTTGGATGTCTAAATAGAAGTATGATTACTATGGGATATAATTTAGAGAATCTAAAACATAGAGGGTCATTCAAGAGCGCATATTGGTTGGATTTCTAAATAGAAGTATGATTATTATGGGATATAATTTTTTTCG
>ML782182.1:33418-63733 GCA_009831015.1 Picea engelmannii
ATATATAATGTTTGAAGAAATATTCTCTTCTCCAATAATAGATGTCATGTGTTGTGCCACTCCTCTAAGGTTGCAGATATTAAATCAACTCCAACGATAGTCTTGCATAATATCATATAAAATTGATCTGGGACATGTTGTAGAATCCTCTTGTACATCGGTGGTGCATCCGATAATTTATTTTTAAATGTAAATAGTAATATGATACTTATGGCCATGATTGTGGGGGCATTCGTGTTGTGGAAAAATGCCAAAGCATGGTGTGGCACATCGTGTAACTAATAAGAAATGGGTTTCGAATGACCTTACATTTGTAATATTGTAGTAGAGACATTAGGGATTTAAGAATATTAACCATAGGTGGAAACTAAATGTGCATGAAAAGAAATATGTTGTAGGCTATAGAATAATTATGTTTTTTTCATATACATACTTTGAGTAAAAAAATCTTGTTTGTTTTAATAGTTTGCATTTGTGTTTGGATTGCAATGAGAACTAGGAACTTGTGTTTCCTTATGTAGTAGTAATGGTGGATATCTCTATACTGAAATAGAGGAGAGAAGTATTAGGAGTAGGTTGTGAGGTATAGGGATGGGGAATGACCTGCATCCTACACTATGGGTGATTGATTACGAAGGAATGAACTTAGTTTTTTGGTAGGAATATAATATGGGAAGACAAAGGATGGGTTATGGTGAATGAGGGACAAGTAGTATAGGCATGTAAGAAAGAGAGTGAGGTATGGATTGAATAGCAAGGACCACATGAAAAATAATATTCCAATGGTCTGGGAATAAGGATGATGGAAAACATTGCTTGGTATGAGGAGAACAAAAGAGAGAAACAAAGAGAGATAAGTATTTATGCAATATGTAAAGGTGGACTACAAGATTATACCGAAGTTTTTCTATATCAAGTGATAGTTAATATGATTTTTCTTATTTAAATAGTTTATATGTATTGTAGTGAACATCATATGAAGAACTATGGTGGTGCTGATATGGGATTCCCAATATTACTTTAGAATAATTGAGGGGGGAGAAACCACATTTTACAATGTCTAAAAAGGTCCAATGACCAAAATTATAGTCAAACATTTATTAACCAGAAGATGAGTGTCATCCTATTGTACTTAGTCAAGGTGGTGAGGATAAGATCATGGTTTAGTGAGGAGACGAAGCTGAGCTACAAATTCTCGGGATATGAAATATTTTTATATCCCACCATCAATAATGATGATGGCTAGTTGGTATTTTACTTGGTAATTATGAGTAGAAATGAATTGTGAATCACTTCCTTTCCTCACTATGAGAAAGGAAAGGTATTTAATAGTAGGTTTGGGGAGAGTGACTATTTTTGGTCGAGAATAGGGGTAATCACATGGAGTTTTATTGGGAAAATCATGGGTAGTATTATAATTATCTAATAGGTTCTAATCATTCCATATAGTTTTGGTGATGGATTAGTGTTGGAAAACTGAACAATTGGAAGCATCATGAAAGTGGGATTTTTGGTAATGAAACTATTGAGGAGGTCATGAAGGAATACTAGTAATAGTGTGATAATCAAGGTTATATTTAAGGTTAGGATTGGGGAAGGATGGTGCCCGTGTATTACTGAAATCAAGAGGAATATAAGTAGGAAGATGAAGCAATTTATCAATTTTACATTATACAACAAGGACATAAAGGAAGAAGATATAAATAATGTCTCTCTCAAAAAAAACTATTTCATGAAAAAAAAACACTAGAATAACATAACTATCTCTAATATTTAATACCTCTCTAGAATCTTGTGATCTAGAATTGTATATGGATATTTGTATAAATATTAATATATTTGTAAACACTTTGGTGTTAAGCCCTGGATACTGAGACATGAAATTTTTATTATTACATTAGTGTTTTCATTATTGGTCAACTAAGACCCTTAATTGTAATTGTACCCATTTTGTGCAATATATGCCAAGGCGACCATGTTTTATAGGCTATTTCATCTTGTGCAAGGTTTACCCCTTCAATACAGTTCTCATTCATTCTTTATCTTTAATTCTAAATGTATGAAGTCACCTATTCCTTATAATTTGGGAATTTAGTTCATAACATTTGGTAACAACAGATTATGATCCTTGGTTTGATTCCTTCAAAATGGGTCATCCTATCTTTTTATCTATAATATTTTGGGGGATTTTTAAGATAGAAAAATAGTCAAGGAATTGAGAAGAAACAACAATGCATGTTGTATTTGAATTTTGTATTTTTTTTCCCTGTACATTTAAATTTTAGTAGTCTTGAAACTAGTCTCAAATAGGCATTTTCGGTAAAACAATTATATGTGAAACTAGAAATATCCAAATTGAGTTAAAGTAGTTGGATTCAAAAGGGTACAAATCATAGTGTGTCTTCTGTAAAATTTAAAAGTAGATATAAACAAACTAGCCATGTAGAACGTCATTCAAGTTTTCTCTATTGAAAGAAAAAAATAAATAATTTCAGGGAAAATTACAATAAACTTTTGTTGACAATTCATAATTTACTTAAACTTATTCCATTGCATAAAATACATATTATAATATTACGAGGAAAAAATTTAGAGTCAAAGGTGTCAAAAGTTGAGAGATGAATGAGGAGAAATGTCAACTAGCAAGATATTCTCCAAATTAGGTTTTCAAAATGTATGTTAATTTTAAATTGACATCACTTTAAATTATAAGTTCTATTTTTGGTGATTCAAAAGGTGTGATAAATACAAAAAAATTGGAAAATTATAGGTAAAAAATATTATTTTTTTCTGATGAAAAATTGTTCTATAAAAATTCTACACCCACTAAACATTTAGAGAGATCATAATTTACATGAAAGGAAAATCAAGAGGAGAAATTTAAGATGTCCAAGATGAAAGATAAAGTGGAAAGAACTGAAGATAAGATTGTAAAGAATATTGACATGACATATGTGATCATAACAAGATAGTTTCAAGAATTAAGGATCCCAAGGAAATATCAAAGATAATCTCAAAGACATGAAGGAGGAAAGTGTGAATGAGATAAAAATCATCCATACCCTTAATTAACCTCTTCCATAAGAGGATAAAGATAATAACAAGGTTGAGTATTGTTAAATTATTGTAATGACCGTGTCATTACGACTACAAGCGACTCAATGCAAAATCATTTTTTAATATTTTTTAGCAGGAAGGAAACAACAACAATAGTTAAATAACACAACTTGACGATGGACACAAGGCACGCAGATTAGAAAATAGACAACCATGACTTAGCATACTAGAACATCATGCAACTGGACAAAACATGCGATAATAAATAGACAGATAACAATGACTACCAGCTTGACACAAGCAAGACATCGCCTATAAGATAAAGGACAACATCAACAACCCGACACAATGGCTTGACGACCAGTAACTAGAAAACCTCTACAACGTGCAAAACCAAACGCAGTGAGACATTACAGAACCAAGTACCAAGATCAATTACAACGAACAAATGCCCACATTGGGAAGCACAAGACCCCATCCAGGGTATCATTTCCACCTATCCATCAGGGCGTGCAATGATCCCCTCATCATGAATCATGCTGTCACAAGGCGATAGGTGTGACAGTAACCATGGTGCAACATAACATATCTAGAAATTTAACCCAAGATAAATACATCACACTAGGAGACCGAATCATCTGTCAAAATACACGAAGACTATACCCATGCACCCAAGCAACAGGTCGAAAAGATGCAAGGGAAATCTAACTACTGTAATCATTATACATCACATTAAATTCATGGCGCAACAAATTCTATTGCAACCATACATGCCTTAGATCAAGATATTTGACATATCCATATTGTTGTCTATCAATAAATCTATGTATAACAATGATAATGCAGTCTAACTATAAAATCTTTGTCTATTAATAGGTGGCAGTCTAGAATTGATATCATTGTCTAACAAATATATTGCTATATATTATTATTGGCTATCTAGCATTTATTGTTGTCTATTAAATATATTATATCATTGAGTTATATATATGATAGATGTCATTTAAAAATATGAAATCGCATAGTAAATAAATGATAATGATGTCATTTAAATATACGAATCGCAGAGTTAAATACTGATGTTGTTGTCATTTAAATATTAAATTCATTATGTAAATACATATCGTTGTGTAATATATACATTCGTTGTGTAATATATAGATATATATTGTTGTGTAATATATATATGTAGATATATATCACTGTGTAATATTTAGATTTGTTGTGTAATATATAGATATAGATTTTTTGTATAATATATAGATTCAGTTTGTAATAGATAGATGTAGATTCATTGTATAGCGAATGTATAGGTTCCTTGTGTAATATGTACATGATTGGTGTCAGTAAAATCTCTATAACTATATCTCTGCCACACATGAAATATAAGGTTGTTGTCACTAAAATCGCTATCATTATATCTCTGTCACACATTAAATATAAAAACACTATCAATAATTATTAAATTTGTAGTCACTATATATTAGAGTGAACACGGGCCTATTATTAAAGACATAGACATATCAAAACAAAACGCAGGCATATATATATATATATATATATATATATATATATATATATATATATAATTTTTAAGAAAGAGGTATATATATTCATTGTCTATTTCTATACATTGCAACCATTCAACGCAGCCACAGTCAACCATAATTTCGTTGTCCTTCAAATGCAAAATCATTGCCATTCAATGTATAAACTAGTTGTGATTCAATGTATAAAAACAAATTCATTCAAAGTAAAAATACACTTCCATTCAAAGCGTAAATTCACTGTCATTCAAATGTTAGGAACAAAGTCATTCAAAGTATAAATTTGTTGTCATTCAAGGTATAAAATCGTTGTCATTTAAAGGTTAAAAACACAGTCATTCGAAGTATAAACTCGTTGTCATTCAAGGTATAAACTCACTGTCAATATTTATTGTCAATCAATGTGTTATCCATAAGTAAAATCGTTGTCCAACGATGCTATCTAACCATAATCATTTAAGGGAAAACTTTTTGTAAACATCGCTATGTAATCAAGGTGATTTTATGGGAATTAGCTGTGTAATCAAGGAAAATTTTATTAAGGAGAAGAAAGTGACTGGGAGACATTAAACAATAGATTTTAATCCAAGGGAGGATGCATAACATTGTTTAATCCACTAAGAAAATGATTTCAGATCTAGACACATATAGTGGTTAGTCAATAGTAAAACGAAATTCAAACTCTCGTAAGTTAAAAGACCTAGATGCACTAAATGATACCATAACCTTTAAACTATAATCATTCTAGCCAAAAAGAATGCAGGCGATGACTCTAGGAAGAAAAACGACAAGCACTAGAAGATTGCAGCAAGAAACAATCAATCACATGAGTTAATCATTCACAAAGAAGGCACAAAGATTAATCATTCAACAATGGATCAATCAAAATCACAGAGATACTCATTCACAAGGAGGGCGTAAGGATTATAGATCAATCAGAAAAGAGAAACGCAGAGATAAGTAAGGGATTAATAACTCGACGAAATTTATCCTTCACTTATTATCCATGCACAGGAAAGTAGGAAATTTGAATCTATAAGTCTTTAAACACCGTAGTGACAACTGTCAATTCGACTCTTGGTTGACTGCTCATGTAGAAACTAATAACTTAAGGATAAGGGGCAGAATATAAAAACAGATTTTTTCTTCGTATTAGTCAATAAAAACAAATGCAGAGAAGTCATCGAATCATGGGTTGGGTTCACCATGGGAAATAAATTCAAAATACAATGAGCATAGAGATGGGATGACTTTAAGTTCTTTGATAATTAAATGATGGGCTCATGAAGACAATTTGTTGAGGATAAAAATGAAATCTCTAGATAGTGTTACATTGAATAAGACATAGAATTTAACACAATAGAAGTACAATACTGAAGCCGCAGGAAAAATATTTAAACCACCATTCAATACAAATATAAACATGCATATCGTAGCCAAATGAGAAAGCCCTGATTCGTTGTCCCACGCACACTCCGTCTAGCTCCCACTTGCCGACCGATGTGACCTCACCGGAACCTCCCAACCAATTCTAGGGGTACTCTTCCTCCCCTTGAGCCCCCCGAGCTGCAAAGGGGCCACACACATAATACCAGAGAATGCTATCACCCATCTTGCTTCGCAAGGTCAAGCTACCACTCGTTACCCAAGCTGGGTATCCCAACTCCCACAAGAGAAATTGCAGTCAAGATAAAATTTCAGCAGCGTAACGTTATGAAAAAAGATGAGATTTATACTCCTCCTCCTCCATCATTTTAATAGAGCTTTTAAGTAATTTGTTTCCCAAAATTCTGATTAAATTCATTTTTCATTAATTAATTAGGAAAAATATCCCCCGTACACATGTCACTCGATCCCCTAGTTGCACCAGAAAATCAATTTTATTAATTAATTAAATATTCCTATTTCCCTCATCCACCTAAGAGAATTCCTAAAGACGCTCTGTGTCCCAAAATTCCCTTACACTTCTTAAATGACTTACGCCTTACTCAATTCCTAGTTGAGTTCATAATTAGAAAGTTCCATATGCAATATTCCTTACTAAGTTAGACATTCAACTTTTTTTTTATGTTTCCCATTTGCCTTAAGTTTTCCTTTTTCTTTAAGTTTCTTATTTCTTTTACGTTTCCCCCTTTTTCCTTTTTAAATAAAAAAATCAATTTAGCAAGTGTAGATAAAACAACCATTTACCCTTTTTCTTTTTTAATTAAAAATTAATTTAGCAAGTGTAGATAAAAACAACCATTTACCCTCTTTTCTATTTAACAAAAAATTAAATTAGCAAATGTACATAAAAACAACCATTACCCCTTTTTTTTAAATTTAATCCTCCTTTATAATTTTGACTTTGATAAATAAGTTTGAATTTCTTACCCCCCTTCTTGTTACATGATTTATTTATTATTTTTTTTACCACATGTTCTACGTAGACCTAGGTTTTAATTTCACTAGGCTTGGTGACATTTTTTTATGAGGAAAAAATTGTTTTTAAACCTTACTTATCACATCATTCATTTTAAGGCCATCTAGGTCCTAAGGAGGAATAGTTTTCTAGGCACTAGGTTTATTCACTTACCCGTTAGAATTGCGACATGCCCTTCAAGACACACTATGTGCTCCAAGGGTGCCACTCGCCTCTTTTTGTTTTCCTTGCAGGACATGCCCTTCAATATGCACTATGTGCTCCAAGGTTTCCACTCACCTCTTGACTGAATTTGGTAGACTTCAAACCCTTGGAGTCAATACTCTGCTAGGTGATAGTGTGGGAGACTAAGGTCATGTAAGGAATAATTCCCATACCTTATTGTGTGCCCCTTAGAATCATCGTGAGCGACTATCACAGTCTACCCGCACAACATCATGGGTATTCTCGAACTAGGTAATCGTTAACCTACAATTCGAGCCATGATGTGAGTTCTAGTAGGATGTGGTAGGGAGTGCTAGTAGGATTGTCTAGTCGGTAAGATATCGTCAACCTACATCCATCAATGAATCATGTCAACAATAATAATCAATCACCATAACATATAATCATATGTACATATGTCACATCAACAACATTCAAACCCCAATATTCCACTCCCTAACTGGATTCGAAGTCCAAGGGGTTTCATCGATACCTCTGCATCCTCAATGTCCAGAGTCTTGCACACTTAGGAGAACGCATTCAATAACACATGTCTAGGTAAATACAACAAAATAACATATCATCAAATCCATAATATCTCATAATCATAACCAAACGACCAATAGTATAATAATCTAGATCACTTGCAAGAAAGTGTCCTCAAAGAATAAGTTTGTTGAGTGCACACAAGAGAGGGATGTTACAATTATTGATAAATTTGAGAAACAATTTAAGAATAGTAGATTCAAGTACCCAAATCTTGATCATGATGCACTCCAAGATTCAAATCATTGTGTGTTCGACTCAAGACCAAGAAATGACTTCATTCCAAAGATTTTTATGAGACTGTTTGATCCTAATCATTTAATAACATGGATATTCTATATGAATATACTCTTTGATATACACCAAGTTTAAACTTTATAGAATGTAAGAATTTCATATTTGTATTCAAAACATAATCTATTTGTGTGGTATTAATGTCCTTATTATCATAAAAAGGACAATTTTTCCTTCAAGCGATTTTTTATGAATGAATTGATATCACTTTATCGGGATATTTGGAGAAACACCTTCTTTATCCAACTAACAAATCGAGGAAAAATGGTTTCATTATAAATAAAATTTAACACTTTCAAAAGTTCAGTCTTACAATGAAGGACATTCCAAAGAATAATTTGATGAATGTCCTTATGGTATTTTTAAAGGAAACCATTCATCATGAGTTACATCTGTCTGAGACAAAATAATTTGATATTTTTTTCCTTTGACAAGAAGGGTTGAGAGTAAAAATATGATTACTAAAAGGGTTGCACCTACACCTATAGAGAGGTCCATGTTACCACTATGAACTTCGATGAACCTGTATTGTTTAGAAATAAACAAATGGATGAAACAATAGAAAAAGGGATATGTTTCACTTTTGAAAACACATATAGTAATGGACATAAGTTTATTGGGAAGAAGTTATTCTACATAAATTTTGAAAAGGAAGAAGTAAGACAATTGGAATGGCCTTAATAAATATAAGAGAATACTTCTACAATATATTGTCATGCTTTGGATACCATAAACACTACTTACACTCTTTACATACAATGACATATCAAAAATAAAAAAGGTAACAATGTTGATCGATTCTAGTAGTAACCATAACCTCATTAACAACAAATTATCCAAAATTATCAATTTCTTTATATATTATGAACCAAAATTTCAAGTAATGATTGCAGGTGGACGTACTATAATTTTTTTATGAAAGTTCCCTAGTATTAACCTCATTGTGGAGGAGAATTGTTTGATAGTATGATGATTTTAATTCAAATGGGAGGTGTCGATGTTGTATTAGGGATCCAATGGTTGCAATCATGGGGAAGAGTGGATCTTAATTTTTAGGAACCTTTTAGGATATTTTCCTTGAAAGGAAAGGAAATTGAACTTATAGGTATCAATGTGAAACTATCCAAAGTGAAAATATCTAACAACATGAAAAAATTGTTGAAAATGAAACACCATGGTTTAATTACACAATTGTGCTCACAAGAAGTTTCAATAGATAACCCTTCATTCCCTTGAATTTCCAAAGAGTTTGTTGGGTCTCCAAATGGACATCAATTTCACTCTCCATTATTTGTCATAAAGATCGTTTAAAGGCTCACACAGTAACATTAATGGTTTATTTTTGTTTAGCAATGGTTTTTAATGAATTAAGATGATTAAAAGTGTGTTTTATTGTGAATATCAGTTTATTGAGATCATGTCCTGCAACCAACATACTGGTGTGGTAACCCACGTTGTAGTTCGTGGTACTTCTAGACTTCTAGAAGGAAAATTGTGACTTGGGTTTTCATTATAGTAGTGTCTACGTGATTTCATGTTATTCAAATCAAGCCTAGGTCAATTATCTAAGCCTCCAACTCATAATGAACATTTTAGCCAAAAATTAGCAGCATTTACACATAGTCAACTTCAGGCGTAAAGTTTGAGGTGATGAGGCCGAATCTAAAAAATCCAACATATGGGTTTTGTCCAAAAGGGTCCCGATTGGTTAGAATGTATGTCAATTTCCAAAATTAAATACAGTTTTGGATCTATGTACGATTTTCTAATATGGGTTTGCCCATATTTCCTATTATGTCATCTTCCAAATCACATGCCAAATAGGGGTAGGATACGAGATCTCCAACATTCCATCCAACGAACTTGATTATGGTAAAGTTTTGGAGATATTATTATGCAATTACACATCATGAGAAGATCCCTTGAATGATTTCTCACCTATATTTGTACCCATTGTATCCATTATGATGATCTCACTGTTGTGAATGACATATCCAATGCATGATAATAGGGGTTTTCTCAGGGTCAACCTATGCACATTTAGTATGTGATATTGTATTTAAACTAAGGATCAAAACATTGTACATGCATGTGCGTAATAAGACATAGACATATAAACAACCAGATATGGGATGAATATTTTGTATCACATTCTATCATTGGCATTATTAATAGAAATGTTGGTATTCTAAGTTCAATTTGTGGCTTTCCTTGATTTAAGACTATAGTCATTTAAAGAATAGGGACACTCATTGGGAGGGCCCAACAAGCTGGTCCTCACTTCCTTTGTATAATTCATGTATAATTATAAGTGTAATTTACAAATTTCCTCTATTTTGTTTAATTGTGTTTTCATTTAGATTGTATAATTAATTTCACGAATGTTGATGCTTTAATTGTGTTCACTTTGTTAATCTTGTCGATAGATATCGATTGAGTTGGAACTATGCATCCACAACCCTGCGACCACTTCAAGTTTATGATTTAAATATACCAGAAGCATAATTTTGTTCTCATACAATTTTGTTTTGTAAACAATATCATTGTTTTTTATTTATATTGAGCATTGATATGAACATAAACTCATGAATACTTTGAAACTTTTCTTCATAATTACATATCCCTTTCATTCATGAGTGAAAATAACTTTGTTGACTTTTAAGTACATGGTTGTATTATTCAAAATTCCATATTTAATGAGATGGTGTTTTGATTTTGTTGATATGAGTTTTGTGTATGGATCAATCCTCATCCTCACTATTCCTTTTCCCCTTGAACTCTTAGTTTAGTGATTGAATTGTTTTGATTATAGGAAACATAAATATTCAGTTAAGGTTATAGTTCATGTGTGAAGTTCCTCTTTTCAATAACTTCAACACTCGACCATAGAGTAGGTGAAAGATTGGGATAGGTGCCCTTGTAGAAGCCTTCATACTATTGTCCCAATTAGCACACATTTAAATTATGAATGCTTTATTTTTTTCTCAATAGTCTCTTCACATCCCGTGTTTTCATTTACAATAATAATAATAGTTTTAGTTCAAGGTGACAAATAGATTACATGATACCGAGGACTTGCTTGAGTGAGATATTTTAGCCTCCACCAACAAGGAATTTTCTTGTTTTGCATCCCAATGAACAATTTTCTTATGATTTTATAGCATAGTTTAATGCTATTTAAACATATTAGATAACCATCCTTGTCCTATTCCCTGCACATACAGTGTTGGCATCTCTAAGATTACACCCTCGGATTGATGATTTAATGATCAACAATTGAGTTAATTAATTTTCTCGACTTTTTTGGCATCATTTTTTGGGATACGCTAGAAGGGATTAGAGGATGAGTAGGTTATTTTCACAAGTTTTTATTTTGAATCTAAAATTACAACTTGGGAAAGGAGAAATTCGAAAGGGTTTTAGGCCCACACATTCACTTTGGCGATTTTATTTGAAGCATTGTTGTTTTATTTCATGCAAGTGTGTTTTCTTTTGGTTTGATTCATCAAAAGGAAGAATATAAATAATGTGTCAATAGATAACTTGGTGACAACAGGGTCTTAGTATCATGAGGGCGTCCAAATACATGATGAGCTTTTTCTTATAAATTGTTTTCTTTTAGAAAATTTCATTTATTGATTTCAAATAGAAAATGTTTTCTTTTGGAGCTATAAGATCCTCACATACGCTAACCCAGGTGCAATACATGAGCTACAAACCAACAAAATAAGGATTCAAAAGATATTTTGGAGAAAAGGAGAAAATGATACTCTAGGTGATCTCTTAAATCTTGACGGCTGTTGGAATCATATCTACATCTCAAGAGGAACAAATATTGATGGTGATTAGGAATATATCTTCATATAAAGGATTGATAGAAGATAAAAGGATACATAAAAATCATAAAGAAGAAGACTCACAAACCTTCTTTGATCATCCTTTTCAATATGTATATAATATCAAAGAATAGTGGACCACATCAAATGAAGTGAACATACTTGAGCCATAGGTCGAATAATTTTTTTCTTTTTTGTTTTCAAATCCATTAAGCATTCAAGAGACAAATCAATGAAAATATATGTATGGCATGACAAAGGAGGAAATGGAGACAATTTCTAAAAAACAATATAACCAAAGAGACGAAGATCCCATTGAAACTTAGCTCTGAATAGTTATCATCCTGCAATATTCCTCCTTTCAACATCTCTTGGAACCATGTCAATCAATTAGCCTTGTTCCTCATATTTGGGTATCTATTCATGTATATTTTTCAAGCTCAAATATGAGTATGTTGGTAAGATTTTTGTGCACATGAATTCATTGGAAGTGCTCCTACTCTTGAGGGAAGGGATTTTTTTTTAAATAGAGTAGGATAATGTAGAGGAATACATGAATAAATAAAACAGTAAAGAGAAAAATAATTCTAGTTATGAAAACTAGTTTATTGGTGCAATTGGACATGAGTTTTGATTGAAAACTAGGTAACTGGATGGTAAAAATATCAATAAATTCATGCATGTAACATTGTTGTAATATTGTACTATGGTCCTTCAAAATCATTTGTTTTGTGCTCATGTCAATTGATAGGGTATTTCTTAAGGCCCTCATTCTAAAAAACCTTACCCAATTGACTCTAACACATTATCTCGGGTCAAGGTTAGAGACTTCATAGTGCCTTGAAATCTTATTACATTAATGGTATATTTCCTTGTTGTTAATCATGGGGATTTATCAATCCCTCTTCATTGATGTATCTTGCAAGGGACTCGACATAAAAAAATCTGTGTGTACTTGTCAAGATGCAGTAAGGTATTAGTTAAGCATTGATTATCATTAAAGGTGAGATACTTCTAATCCAGGTGGATATTGGTGTCCAACCACCTATTCCAACTGGATCCTCATGTCCATTTTTGTTCAACACGTCTTTTTATACTTTTTATAATTGTGAGTTCTACACTTCTGGCACTGTCTGAAGCCTCACACATTCTCTAGGTGGATATGGGTGGCCTCTCGCCTAATCCGACTGGCTTATTTTGTATTTTTTCATGTCAGCACATCTTGTTGTACTTTCGAGGCTGTTTTGGAGCCCTAAACTTTGTTTTTTTGGATTTCCACAGTCAGACTGTAGACAGAGTTAGAGTCTGATGACGAAATGTGTATTTCTCTGGAAAAAAAATTCAATGGGCTATGAAATGCCTAAAAAATAGGTCATATGCAAAATTTGTGACCCTAGGAAGTTGAGGTACCAAATTACACCAACTTACCCATAGGGCCCACATGATTTTTGGATTTTAACCTTCTAGGGTTAGGTTTTTGGATGTCTAGGGTTTTGGCATTCATGGGTAATATGAAAAGGGCCTATGGAGCCTCATTGTAATCTGTTATGCTCAGACAGATGTGTGTAGCATCCACATCTCTTCTCGAAGTTAACTACCACCATTTGAGCAAGTTTCAGTTCTGTAGTTTTACAGTTTCACCCTATTTCATTATTTAATAGAATATATTGTTCACTAGATATGTGTGTTATTCTTCCTATCTCTATGTTTATTATATTCAGTATGTTAATCAGTTCGCTCTGATCCTAAATATGGATCAACTTCACATTGTTTAACAAAATACCTTAATGGTTGGTAATATAACAATTTCTCTTCATGCTCTACATCGACACATGTATTCACATGATGAGAATTGTAACACATGTTTGAATAATAATTGAAGAATATTTGATTTCATGGAATCAACAATAGCTTGCAACAATTCCTTTCTTTTTTCAACATGTTTAGTTCATATTCGGTTTTCATATTATCATCTTTAATGCTCCATCTCTTTTGTATTATCAACATTTGTCATACTTGATGTATTTCAGCTCCACTACACTAATTTTCAATAGCAACATCAATATTTGTAATTTTAGAAGTTATAGGAAATCTAGTAACCATTCAACAGTCTTGTAACCAGTGTCCTCTATAATTATAGGATCCCTATATCGATTACAGGATGACTTATAGCTTATCAAATTGAATATTTTCCATCATCTATAGGCTAGAAACTTCAAAAGTGAGGATCTGAGGTTTCCTAAGCAACTATGGATACTTTTTTTAATTGTCCTACAAGACTACATCAACAACATCACCTATCTATACAAACAATAATCTCAACACCAATAATATCATAAGTTTTTGGCCATCTCTTCTACAACAATAATAATCAATTGGTCTCACAATTACATCATAAAAGAAATAAGAAACATAAATTTTTCTTTCTTATCTTCATTCCATCAAATATCATGAGGTAAAATTGAGGTGATGGAACAAATTTGATATTTTTTTTTTCTGGTTTGTTAAAACATAGGAAACGCATATTACATTTACATATGAGCTTATATTCCATGTATCTTGTAAATCCCATTTAATAATCACATACACTACACATATCCAAAATAACTATCCTACAAACTACCCATATCCCATACCTACTTGTGTTATCCATTTCCCTCATCGCATAAACCATTATATTTCATGATTACTCTACAACCCACATCGTCCTTCATTCATGCACGATTATTTCGTCAAACGACCAACATATGTAACCATTTCCCATACATCCAACATAAATTATTTTGAATCACTATCATGATTCGAAAGAAGTCCCAAATTGTCATACTATGATCTCCAAAGCTCGAAATCATTGCTTGTTGTTGGTAGTGCAAATTGTCAAAACAAGAGTACCTCTACATACCCTCTCACGCTTAGAATGGAGACAGTATGGGGAATCTTGGAATGGTAAGGAAAGAATCATGGTCGATGAGAGATCTCAAATCATAGCCCAAGTACAACACTAGTAAACATATCCTTAAAATTGCAAGGTAGATTCCATCTCTCATATATGACACCTCTATAACTAAGGCATTTGCAGAGGGATTTGACAACATTGTGGCTCCTTTGGGTGGCTTGGTAATTGTTGTCTATGAGGAAACATTGGATTGAGATACAATACTTTTGCAACCATGGGAATTTTGGTTTGAGAATGAACAAGAGGAGTTCGAATTGATTCCTTTGCTCAATGGGGAGTAATTTAGATAGGAAAGAAGGGGGTACTTATAGGGTGGATCAAAGAAAATTGGAGATACTTGCTTTTTGTGTTGTAAGAAGTATTACATGCAAGGGATGGTATGCCACAACCTTTATCTATCACATACACCTTCTTGTACATTTTGAAGACAAATATTATTTGAATATTCCATTTTATTTGTGCCAAAGTCTAACTAGAATGGAAAGAATATGCAGTCAAACCCTTGGAATGATAATCATATCTTATGTCACCATGGTTTGATAAAAAATTATTCCAGAAAAATTAACTAGGATTCATTTTTGATAAATAATGGGTTTGTTGGTAAAGGTAGTTTACACCCCAAGAAGTTTATATTTTTCCTGAGCACGATGATAAAAATGAAATTAAAAACCATAAACAGGAAGAAGTTGAAGAATTCACTTAGACTCATGGGTAAAAGGACATGGGAAACCTATTCTTATGTTGCAAAATATTTTAACGGGGACCATTTTGTGTGGCACACATTATTTAAAAATGGATATGGGACAAGACTATAAAACCTCAACATCAACTCCAAACTATATATGTGGAAATCCATGTCATGGGAGTACATTTGTCAAGCTATGGGGAAAAGAAAGAAAACCATGTCAATATTGACAAGGTTTGCATGTATTCCAATTGTGTTGTCCTATTGTTTGGATGATTTTGTGTTTGATGTTTACTCTTAGTAGCCTAAACACATGTGACTCTATATCCAAATTGAATCCTCCTTTTGTAAATTTAAAGGCTACCACAAACAAAGATTTAAGTTGTTTCCCTTGTGTGACACATGGTTGATTATTGGTTGTGTTTTCCATTCTTTGTAACATAAGAAATTATCCGAGTTACCCTAATCTTGTAACTTTAATGTTGTTTTGAGAGTTATCATAGCTAATATATCAATTCCCTCTCTCTAATTGTTTTATTCCTGTGTGCTAATATGCTAACTATAGCATTGTTTATAAGTGTAGCAACCCGCTCTTATGAGCATATGTTATCAACTTATTCTTTGAGGAAACTTGCGTGCAAGTGATCCAGTTATAGTGCATGGTTATTTATTTGACTTATTGATTTTTATGATGATGTTGATGGTTGTGATTTAATTTTATTTGATAAATATGTATTGACAGATTCTACTGACGAGTTTTTCGTGAGTGTGCAGGACACTTGACAAATTGTGCATGGAGATGGAATCAATGGACCTACTTGGACTCTATATTGAGTTATGGAGTGGCTTGTATTTGTTTGAGTATTTCATTTATGCATATGTGAAATATGTTTTTTTATAGTATGATTTTGTATATGGATCATTGACAGTGTTTCGTTGATGGATGCAGGATGACTTAAGCTTGCTAATTTGAATCACATAAGAAGTAAAGGGGCCATTCACATAAACCATATATTGAGGGAAAGGTGTGGAAGCGTACATGTCACAGACTACTAGCACTCTCACTATGGCTCAAATAATAGGTTAACAATTACCTAGTTCGAGAGGTCCACAATGTCGCGAGGCCTGACTAAGACAATATCTCATGAATATTTATAATGGGCACACAATAAGGAGAGGTACTAATTCCTTAGAATCCCTTATTCTCTCACAAGGTCGCTCGAATGGAGTGTTCACTCCAAGGGTTGGAAAAGTACCAAAACCAGTCAGAATGCGAGTGGCACCCTTGGAGCACGGGAGTGCATCTTGAAGGGCACGTTGTGTGATTTAAAAAGAAACTTGAGTCAACAAATATAAGTGGCCTATAAAACAATAAATCGATTTAACATTGTTAGATTTAAAATAATTAAGTAATGAGTAAATTATTAATTGTAAACCCCTATAAGAGTCTAAGACTTTTCAAATAAAATTTAATTAAGCCTAAGTATAAGCTTTGTAAAGAGGCTAAACTGAGATTAATAACTAAATAAAAATAGGAATGAGATAAATCAATTTAAGAAATTAAGAAAAATGATACAAGTCTAAAGAATTAATATAACACACACGTGAGAAAGAAAATACCAAATTTGAATAAAGCATGAAACAATGTGTATGCATAGGAAGGTATCTAGAGTCTAGTTAACACTAGTCTAACTAGAAGAAGACTCCTATTTTAACTCAACGTAGATTTAGTAAGGCATAAGTCATTAAATGGGAATATGGGGAATAAAGAGACAACTAAGAGTGATTTAAGGAGCACATTTAGGAAAGGTGAGAGAAATTGACTTTAATTAAAATAAATTGTGGAATTACTTGTGCAACTTGGGGAGAGGGTGACAAGTGAGGGGAAAATAATTCTAATTTATTTAATTAAAAGAGAATTAAATGTGAAAGTGGGGATGTGTCATTAAGGAAACTCCTATAAATAAAATGGATGAGAGGGAAAAAGGGAATCACATTGGTTATGCGTAAAGTTATGTTGCAGAATTTTTTACTATTTTTACATGTGAGAGTTGGGATACCCAACTTGAGAGAGAGTGGTGGATCTACCTTACGAGGCAAGCTCAGAGCTAGAGTATTTTTTAGGTTGGTTGTGTCTATGGACCCTTTGTATCTCGGGAGGATAAGGGGGAAGAAGAGTACCCCTAGTGTTGGTTGGGAGGTATCGGTGAAGTCTCTACGATTAGCAAGCAGGAGGTTGGAAGGAGCGCCATCGGAAGGACATCTTTGCTTTCTTTAGGACCACCTTGTTCGGTTACAATATTTGATTTAAAATTGTAATTGCATTGGGATTTTTAAATTGTATAATTGAGATTTTAATTTGTGTAATTGTGTTGAAAATTAAGATTGAATAGACAAGTTCCTTGACATTTTTTTTAAAATCGATTTGCAAGTTTTCCTTGATGGTTGAGTAATACCGAGGGTGAATTTCTATCATTTTGAGTTGAACTATTGTTGGATTGATAGTGGTTCTTTTTTTATTTGTAAATAAAAAAAGGATCCTTGCATTATATCATATCATCAGTTTACAGCTGTAAGTCACTTGGCAGCCACCTGTCCTACCATAGAAGGGAAACCAGGACATGTGGCTCCAAGCGATGATAATTCTATCATGGTTGTGGAATTGTTTACAAAATTGACAAAAATGCTGAGAGTTTCTACTGGAACTTCGTTCCAACTCGCTAACCTATGACATGCTACATACAGAGCTACCATTACTATGCTAGATATACAACTGTAAAGAAAATTGAAAACTGTAACTGACAGAAAATAGAGTCTGGGGTAGGCTGCTTTAAACCAAAGGGGAACCTGGATGTCCATTAGAAGTGAAGGTCGGGACAAACTTATGTTTGCAAGTGGGGAAACTTGCAGACCTTGGGGCATCTAAGAAGGCCTCCAAAAGTAGATCCAAGAGCTGGTTGATGATCTTCTGTCCTTGTGCCTGCTCGTCCTGCCATTGCCTGATGTCAAAAAGGAGTTCCAAGTGATCCTCGGATAGATAATTTTTGTTCTCTCCATATTCTGAAACTTGCCAACTTGGAGGGATATCCTTCTCTGCAAAACAACCACCCTCCCACCGGTGAGGTTGAAAGTTGGGGAGGGAGGCGGATGCAGACTCTTTCTTAGGCTCCAGGCTTGGGCCTGGCTGAGAAGAAGAGGGTGGCCCTACATGCTAGAGAGAAGGTGGAGCCTCCCCTTTATCCAAGTTGAGGCTTGGAAGAATTTATGTTCGTGAACTAGTGGTTGTTAAGAGAAGAGGCAGCAGTTGTGAATGTAAGGTGGGGGGTGGGGCCTCCTCCTTTGGAGTGCACAGTGAGGCCTGGGTGTTTGGAGAGTGCATAGTGGACTGAGTGTTGTTGGTGTGAGTGCAGGGATGACTGAAGTGGGAAATCATAGCTCATTGGGAGGTAGTGAGTCTCTTATGATGGATGTTGGCATTTGTATTTTTGCCTGCTTGCCTAGGTTTTCCTCTTTCCCAAGGCATGGTGGAGAAAAGAACAGGGGTGGTGAAAGGGAAATGGTGGTCTGGGTAGATGCGCATAACACATTGGCAACAAATGGATAATCTTGGAGGGGTGAGAGACACAGTGTTGGAGTGATAACTGGCAATGAACAGGAGAATGAGTGCACCGTGGATGATTTTAACGCCACTGAGGGAAGTTTAAGCCTCTCCCATCACCATTGAAGGCTGACAGGACTGGTTTAAACTCTTGGTACCTGCAAACTGGCTGGAATGCGCATCCAGATGCTTTCCCAGGTGCATTATGCTGAATGCCTTAAAAATTCACTGCATGGGGAGTTAAATTCTCAGGGGTGGCGGCCTGGGGCAATAAATTACATCGCTAGTTGTCCTTCCCAGGTATCCTCCCTCCTTCACTTTGTGTCACCTCATCCGGGTGTGGATTGTCCCTTCTAGACAGCTCTTGGCAGTGGGTCCATAGTGCTGAGCTTTGGGGCCTTCCAGTGTTTAGGAGGGTGATTTGTTGAGATAGGTTCACCCCTTCATTTGCTAGTCTGTCGACCACTCTGTTTGCATCCCTTCTCACATGAGAGGTGATGAGAGTGAAAGAGGGCCAGAGTAAAGATTGGAGGCAATGTAGAGGGCCAAGAAGGCACCAACTTGGGGTGATATTTTCTAAGTTTCTTCCATTGATGATTTTGGAAGCTAGCTCAATTATGACTTTTGAATCTCCCTCGATGATGAGATAGGTGAGATCATGATCTAAGGCTAGTTGTATTCCCCTACTCATTCCCCATATCTATGTAGAGTTGTTGGTATCATAGCCCATATTTTCAACATTCATACTGTGTATTATGCCAAAACAATCCCTAATGACTGCCCCTGCACCAGAAGGGCCCGGGTTGCCTTTCAAAGCTCCGTCGAAGTTAATTTTGTGGAAGTGAAGGGGGGGAGGGGAAAAAATCGAGGGGTTGATCACTAAGGTGGAAGGGGGGGAAGGGGCGGGCAGAGAGAGGGTGGTGGGAAGGATGAGGCCCAAAGAGTTGAGTATCAATAGTTCTGCAGAGTCAGTTGGTTTGTCTTCTTTGGTCCAAGGGTGAGGCTGAAGGGTTTCTTGCAGGTTTGAGTGGATGGTGGACTAGATGGTTTCTAGGGTGGACGGTAGTGAGTGAAAGACTCTCTTGTTTCTTTGTTTCCAGAGTTGCCACACTATGAAGCCTGGTAGTAGTTGCCAGAGTCTGTTTGGCAAATGGATTTTGTAAGGTCCTGTTCCCCAATTTATGATTGTGTTTATGATGCTACCTTGATCTCTGTGAGTTCTTCTTAGGATATGAGTGACACGGTCCCATATGACAACGCTGATGGTGTAGCTATTTAAGAGGTTTTCCATGGTATCTTCATGTTGATTGTAGAGGTGACATATAAAAGGTACTATGAAGCCTCTTATCCAGAGATTATCCTAGGTTAGGATCTTGTTCTGTATGAGGAGCCAGATAAAAGTTGAGATTTTTGGCTAGAATTTGGATTTCCAGAGAACAATCCATATAGGATCCTTTGGAATGTGTTGAAATCCTTCCTGCAAAGCATGTCCTTCCTTGATGGTGAAGTTGTTGTTGGGTGAGTTCCCCCAACAAAGAATGTCAGAGCTATTGTTAGCTCAAATTCTTCTTGTTGAGATTGCATGAGCCCAGTTCTGTAAGTTACAGTCCTCTGCCACCTGTAGGTCCTGATGCGTAGATTTCTAGGTTCTCCAGGTGTGGTTGTGAGGGTTGGGAACCCACATGTCTTCTACTTTGGCAGTGATTAAGTTGGGTATCTGGTTTTCATAGTGTAGCAGATTTCCATTAGATTGGAAGGGTGGCATTTGTTGCCAGTAGTCATTCTAGAACCTGGCGGTCTGGCCATTATGAACTTCCCAAAAGGTGTGCTCCTGGATGAGGGGACAGTTTTTCCAGGCCACATTCCAGATGTTGGATCCTTGAATTATGTCCTACATTCAGATCCAGTGTGAATGTTGGATGTCTGGTGCATACTTGTAGTTCCAAAGATGAACCCATATTTCTATTAGATTTTTTATCCATCTCCACCAGATCTGTACCCCCATTGTGTTGTTGAGTTTGCTAGGCTCCCTTAGACCAAGGCTTCCAGGGCTTTGGGTTTGCAGACTTTGTCCCAGTTGACAAGAGCCCATTTTTTGTCTGAATTGTGGCCATGCCAAAGAAATTTCCTCTGCAAGTTTCTAATTTTTTTGATGATTGATTGTGGGGCTTCTAGAGTGGAGAAAATATAGGTTGGTATGGCTTTGAGGACAGATTTGAGAAGGGTGATTCTAGCTGGGAGGTTGAGGGAGCGAAAGGTCCAACTGCTGAGTCTGTTGGAGATGGAGAGTAGGAGTGAGTCCTAGGAGAGGTTGCAGGCTTCCGAGTCCAACAAGGGAAGGCCCAAGTAGTTAGTCGGAAGGGTAAAAATTAGAATGGAGAGGAGCTAGGAGAGGTGCTGCTGGATAGCCTGGGGTGTGTTGAAGAAGAAAATATACAACTTTGTTAGGTTGAAGGAGGTTCCAGTGGCGTTGCTGAAGTCGGAGAGGATGGAGTTGACTTTGTTGGCTTCTTGTATCATGGGGGTGCTCATAAGCATGGTGTCATCAACGAATTGGCTGTCTGAGGTCGCAAGTTGGATCCCATGGAGGGGGAGGCCTTGAAAATATCCATTGCCTATGGAGGTTTTTAGGTAGTGTCCCAGGCCTTCTGCCATTGTTAAAAAGAGAAAAGGGGAAAGTGGATCCCTCTGTCTTAGTCCTTGCGAGGGGGAGAAAGGTTGGGAGGGGGAACCATTGACTAGGATGGAAAAGAAGGTGGAGGTGATGAGATTCATGATCTAGTTGATCCAAATGGCATTGAAACCAAAGGCCACTAGAGTTTATCTTATGTATTTCCAGCTTATTTTGTCAAAAGCTTTAGAAAGATCAATTTTGAGAAGCATACCTGGTGTACGTGTGCGAGTGAGTGAATAACCTCATGGACCAAAATGACACTATCCATTATTTTCCTTCCTTCTACATAGCCCAACTTCTCCTTTGATATTATGAAGGGGAGGATTGGCTTGAGTATGAGAGCTACAACTTTGGAGATAATTTTGTAGATGACATTGCAGAGAGCTATGGGCCTAAATTTTTTTGGATTGGTGACTCTCTCCTCTTTGGGTATCAGGGTGAGAAAGGTGGCATTAAGGGCTAGGAGGACATTACCAGACCCGTGTGATTCCTCCAACAGTTGCTAGAATTCTTCCTTTATCATGGGCCAAAAGGCATGGAAGAATTTTGTGGTGAATCCATCCAGACCAGGTGCTTTTCCCACAGGTAGCTCCTATATGGCCTGGTCCACTTCAACTTGGATTATGGGGGTCATGAGGGCCTCATTATGTTCCTGAGTGATGAGGGTCACAATATTGGCTATTACTCTCCTGATAGCCTCTGCACGATCCACCTGAGGTTCTGAGAGGAGGTCGTGGTAATAATCAGTGAGCTCCTTCGTAATATCTTGATGCGAGAGCAAGGTTGTGCCATGGGCATTTTCTAGTTTAGTTATGCGGTTGATGAAAAACCTATGTATCATTGATCAGTGGTAAAACTTTATGTTTTTATCCCCCTCTTTGAGCCATTGTATCCTGGATTTTTGTCTCCAATGGATTTCTTTCTGTTGTAGCCTTTCTTCCAACTGTTGTCTGATACACTATTCCTCCTATTGTTGAATTGGGGTATATCCTATCTGGATGGCTTGCTGTTGGAGGGATTCAAGTTTTTGTTCCAATAATCTTCTCTCTTGGAAGATGTTTCCATAAACTTCCGTGTTCCACTGTCGCACTTGTTGCTTGAAGTATTTGATTTTTTGTTGAAAGTGGTACATTTTGTTTCCCTACCTGATCTCTATCATGCCCCACCAAAGGCAAGCCATCTTATGGAAGTTGATATGTGTGAGCCATAAATTTTCAAACCTAAAGGGTTTGATCTTGGGAGAAGCCATGGTGTCCACCCACAACTGAACAGGCCAGTGGAACAAGCCCGCTTTTGGGAGGATATTGGACTCTAATAGATGACCTTCCAGGAGAAGGATCTCAGAGAGGAGAAAACGATCAAGTCTGTAGGCAATCTGTTCGAGGCCCGTGCGCTTGTTCACCCAAGTAAAGGTTTTGTTTCCATTCTCTATGTCTACCATATTATGTTGTTCCAGAAGGTCCTGGAAACTTATGTTGTCATGTTCTAATCTTTTCCTGCCCCCCCTTTTTTCCTTCAGAGTGAAGATCATATTGAAATCGTTGCCCACAATCCATATTTGATTGTTGGCTAAGGAGCTTAGATAAGATAATTGCTGAAGAAAGATTTATTTTTCCAAGACAATCTGCGGTCCATAGGCATTGGTGATCCATCCATCTTTGTCCGAACTAATTGCCCGATAGTGGGTTGTGAGAGTGCCCAGAGTCGAGAGGCCTTGGTTCAGAATGACAGAGTTTGGATTCCAGAGGATGGCAAGGCCTCCTGCCATTCATTTTGAGTCTGTGTGGTATGAGTTGTAGTTGCGCCAACATTTCTTGAAGATTGCTTCTGTTGTTGGTCCTGCGCAATTAGTCTCCTAAAGGAGAAGGATGTCTGGGTCTTTCGTCTTGATGAAATTTCAGAGGGTCCGTTGCTTGGATCTTCCATTTAGGCCCCTAATGTTCCAAGTGATGACTTTCATGATTTAACAGTTGGGTGGGTGGGAGAAAGAGCTCTTCGAGTGATTTTGTATCTATCCGGAGTTGATCATATAGTTACCGACCTCCTTAATGAGATGTTGCATCGTCTTCCTGCCTCTCCTTTTGCTTTCTTTTGTGTTTCTCCTTGGATTTGGGTTTGGATCTCCTTTTATTCCTAGTCTTGAGGTTGCCCCTGTTGACGAGTCCATAAAAAACTTATGGACTTTCCTCAGTTGGTCTTCTAGTATAGTTTTCAGATCTTTCTTATTGAGAGCTTCTTCTAGTCTGTCCAAGTCTACTCCCGCTAAGTCTTGTTCATCCATTTCCATAATGGTATCTTCGTCCCTTTCAGGGTTTCTTCCCGTGTCTGAGGGAAGGGGAGGGTGGCACTGAGTGTGTTATGAAGGATCTTCCTGAGGTGATCATTTTTCCTTTCCACTGATTCCTTCTGCCTTCGATGCTTTAATGGGGTTTTCCACTTCCTCTGCCTCTGGTAGGTTAGATGTAACATCAAAGGAATTGGTATTGGGGTTTTTCTGGTTGTTGGTGGCTATTTTTTTATTCTGCATCTTCTTCCTGCATGTTTGAATCTATGTGAATCCATCCTTTGGCTTATCTTCCTTAGTTGGCTTATGGGGGGAGTTGAGGGGGAAATATCTGAAGAGATACCCATGCACGTGTCATTTTTTGCATCTGAAAGGTATATGTTCGTAGTCTATAGTTTGTGCCCACTCCTCCTCCTGATACTCTAGGGTTATTGTGCCTGGGAGGGCCTTAGATATATCCATATAGACACAGATTCTGGCATAGGAGGTATACTTCCTATGCTTGGTGGCCTCTGAGGACTTAACATGTTTGCCTAGCATGTTACCTATGCCTGATAAAATTTCTTCAAGCCAAAACTCTAGAGGTAAGGAGTAGAGACGGATCCATACCAGGGCATATATGAAGTTCTCTTTCTCTGGGTAGAAGCATTTAGTCCAGAATCTCAGATATAGTCCCGCCAATTTGTAGAAGTAGGGCCCCGCTTCGATTACCCTATCTTTGTCATCCAGATTGTAGAATATGACTGTAAAGAAACCCTTGGAGCTTATATGGAGCTCATAGTCTCCATTGGGGTTCCACTAGGCTTTGATCCAGTGAGATAGGTCTCTCTCCGAGGGCCAAAGGCCTAGGAATTTACCTATGAGGGTGTGGTCCCTCATGAACTGGTTGTGCTTGCCTATTCGGTTTCTTTTTATGGTGTATCATGGTGCCTTCGAGGACTGTGATATGAATTTTCCTAGTGTCCAAGCTTGAGAAGCTTTTGGATGAGAGGTCCCTGCATCCATGTTCATGCCTTTGCTTCCTTTCATTTCATCTTGCATGTACTGATCTCTCAGGTGCTGAGGTGGTTCGAAAGATGGTCTATGTGCACGAATGTTCTACGGGTCATTTGCTGCCATGTTCCGATAGGAGGGGGCTTCTGCCCCCCCTTCAACTAACACGTTGTTGGACGGGTCATAGCCTTGGTGCAGAGTGGTTCAGGTGGCTGCAGGAGTGATCAACGAGCAGGATGGGGGAGATCGTGATTTCATGAAACCATAGGTGCAGAGTGCGGCCAGAGATTTAGGTGTTCTTTAGTTGGATGTCATTAGTAATATGATTGATAAAATATGGGGTTCATATCCTGGTTAAATTCTCCTACAATGCAATGCAACTTAACATGACCAATCACTGAATCAACACTCCCATTCGAGTGAGAAATGCCTTCGAGAGACTCGAACACGGCTCACACTGTTGTTACAAGAGTGACTTACCAATTGAGCTACTTACCCCACCTTGATTGATAGTGGTTCTAATCACGATGATCATATTGATAAATTTTAGTTATAGTGGGACTATTGTTGGAAGGTTCCTTAGATGGTAAATGCATCAATTAAATTGATATGTGTCATTGTATTCAGACTGTTTTTGGAGTGTATTGTAGGTGGTAATTCCGTCAATTACTTGATGTATGTTTGTAGTAGAATTTTTTTCCTCACCATGAATATTGATGATTAATAATGATTGATTGGGTAACTAGATTACTATTGCGCGATGAAATGATGTTTATGTATGATTGATTTAGTAATTATATTTCTCATGTGCCAAGAATAATGTTGATGTATGATGAATAATATAGACTGGATTTATGTTTTGTGATTGATTAAGGGAATTAGACACCTCCTTGTTCCTTAGAACAGTCACCATCCCTGAGACCTTAAGTGGTCAAAATAAATCAGATGAATCCTGGGCTTGAGAGTTTCTTATGTGTCCTGAAGGTCCTAAGCATGCAGGATAGGTTGGGTGGGTGGTTCTTTTAATATTCAGTTACATGGTTGATCATTTATTTATATTTTCTTCAGTTGATGGTGATGTGTTGAACTATGTCACTATTTATGTTTATGTGTTGATCATGTGTCCCTATTATTTATGATTATGAATTGACCTTGTGTCATTATTGATTACGATAATGTGTCTCTTGTAATGAGATTAATCTATGTTGTGATGATTTTAATTTCCTAACTCAATATATATATATTTACCTATTTCACATCACTAATCATTATCGTAACGAAAGGGGCGTTACAATAAGAATATAAGTCTTGATATAAATATGATTTATACCATATATAATTGTAACGTCGCCATCGTTACGACTACAAGCGAAGCAGAAAGTACAATTTTTTGTTATTGTTTTTAAGGCAGGAAGGCAACAATGACAATAGTTAATCGTCACAACTTGTCGATGAACACAACACAAGAAGACTAGTTAACAACAAACAATGACTCAGATGCTAACACGTCAGGCGACTATATGAACATGCGATAATCAAGATGAATAGAAATGAATACCCACCCAACCCAATAAAGGTGACGCCTACAACGTAAAGGACAACGTTGATTTTGACGAACACCCGCCCACAACAGGAAGCATCGGACTCTGACCCGGTTATCATTCACCTCTATTCGTCAGGGTGCATGATGATCGCCTCGTTGGGAATCATGTAGTCACCCGACAATGGGCGTGACAGTAGCCATGGAGCAACATGACATGGCTGGACCATTAACCCGGGATGAAATCAATGCACTAGGAGACCGAATCAACTATCTCACCCACGATGACTAATCCTAGAACCCAATCGACAAGTCAACAAGAAGCAAGGGAGTCCGACGAATAGATCATCCAAATAACACATTAACTTCCTTGGGAAACAAACACATTCTGTACGCATTAAATAATCATTATTACATCAATTAATTCATGGTAACCATACTCCAATTCCGTTATTAGATATGCAATTTCCTAAAGAGGAATTCACTATCGTTTAACTGAACAAAAATGGGATGCGTCCTTTAAAACAATAAAACCTTGTCCTTTAAACCTGAATCTACTATCCTTTAAACTGGAACAGTAAAACAAAATTGCTATCTAGGGAACGCATTTAAATATTGTTATTTATATAAACTATATATTGGTATTACGGTAACACATTAGATATAAAAATAATGTCCTTACATAATAAATTCTCTAGTTACACACAACATGCAATGCATTAGACCGATCACGGTTATATACAAAATATCATTGTTGTCTAAATTTAATTCTCTGTATAATCTCTTTCTATACAAATAAGAGCTATTAGGGGTAATATCAGTGATGATATACAATTAAAGACATGGACGTCTAATTATAGTGCTATCCCTTAATGATATTTATAAGAATCATATGTAATGATGATATGTACTATCCCATTGCTGTCATACACCTCCTACCACACCAAGGTTATCACACAACCATAATAACACAGTCATAAAGTAGTAAACAACAGTAATGATACAACATTAAAAGTGATGCATAAAATTGTTGTCATTCAAATCTATGAGATAGCCAGGAAAAATAACGAAGTAGCTATGTAATGCATGTAACATAAAATCGTTGGGTTACTGAATGAATAAATCACTTCCATAGTATACTAGCTAAATATCAATTCATTAATTGTTGTTTAAAAAAGTTTGTTGCGATTTCACCTGTAAAAACAAAACCATTACCTCCTAAAAATGCAACCAATATACAAGTGAAAATGCAGCATCTACACAGTAAAAACGTTGTCTAATACATTCGTTGTCTATGTAAATTTGGCTGTCAAGATAAAAAAAAAATGCCAGATAAAAAAAATGCTATCCAATTAAAATCGAGTTAGAAAATGCCCAGTGGGTTCATTGTCAAGCACGATGAAATGGTTGTCTAATTAAATAAAAGATTAGTTTCCTGCCAGGCACTAACCAAAATGCCACCACTGGCAGGAACTGAAAAAAACTCATCCTCTATCGGGTAATAACAAAAATGCAGACGCAGACGAAAATTCATCGTCAAAAAGAATAAAGGCAAAAGAAACATTCACTAGCAAGGTGTAGAAAAACGCAGGCCCAAAACTGGTCAATAAGAAGTGGAGCATGTAAACAGAGAGTTGAAATTCTATGATGCATACATGGCAAATAAATTTTGATGAAAAGGAGACTTCTAGATGTCCATCCCTTTGTAAATGTTTACAATAAATTTCTTTGTACCAAATCTTACTCACTATTTATATTCAAAAAACATGTAGTACAATGAACATTTGTGCAGAAAGTCAATCCACGCAAATATGTGAACAGAGAAGACAAGGGCACCTGGAGAAGATTGTCATCATCTCTAGATTTTAAACCATCGAGTCAACACAATATTACTTAGGATATGGTCACAGGTTGAGGATTGTTTCTTTATCTAAAACAAAGTTAGTAGTCTCAGAGTCCATAAAAAGAAGAATTTTGCTGGTATAGAAAATGTCAAAACAAGAGCACATAACCGTCACACGGATGCAAATATGGAATTTGGCATTCTAACACTCTTGGAACCTAGTGTCTACCTGCTAGCTTATGCAAGGGAATAAGGTTTCATTTGCAACTGGTTATATATTTTAAGATGGGTTAATTCCCTCGCGCAGGCTGTCAATCAAAACTCAGTCAAGCGAAGGCAGTCAATCAATTGGACATCACAGAATAACATCGTCTTCATAAATATTAAGTGCAGAGGTATGAAAAAGGGATGCAATGAAATGTCCATAAAAAAAACCACACAGGGTTATGCTACGAGGGATGTATCCCACGCAGAGATAAATTGACCATCAATATATAACACAGAGTTAAATTATCCAAGAATATAAACACAAGCTTAAAATTTATCCATCAATGCATAAAAACGTAGAGTTATATTTACGGAACTAGGAACAATAACAATGGTGGATTTACTCAACATAATAAGGCACAAGACTACACACTGTCTGGAACATTTAATAAGGGTATATGACTGGTAAGAACGTCCTTCGCTCATCATCCACACATAGAAAAGCAGGGCGTTGAGATCCATAGGTCTATTAACACCGAAGTGACGACCGTAGATCAGGCTCTTGGCTGACTGCTCAGGTGAGGACTGATGAGCTAGGCACGAAAGGAAAAACAACTGCAATCATCACAAATCAATAAACCACAATATGGTCAAGACATGCAGTGATTGAAGGCCATGGGAAAACAACCTCGAGCTAAAGGCTATGGGAAAATTTCAGTCATCAACTAGAATGCTAAGACAATTGTTTTCCATACTCAATTAAACATGCAAAAGTAAAAGCATAAATCATACTAACAATCTACCATGGAGAAATAAAGGAAGTGTATCATTTCCCATTTACCCGCTTCGAGTTGATGTCTCGCGCGCTTCATGCAACTCCTGCTTTCCAACTGATGAGACTTCATTGATACCTCCCAGTCAACACTGGGGGTACTCTTCTTCCCCCTTAGCCCCCGAAGCCGCAAAGAGTCCACACACACTAACTAGAGAATCAACTAGCTCCCAACTCGCCTCACAAGGCCGAGCTACCACTCATCACTGAGTTGGGAATACCACCTCCCACAAGCTAAGTCAGTCAAGTATAGATTTATGCAGTGTAACGTTACACAAAATATAAGAGTCCCATCATCCTTCTCCTCCCTCCATTATATAGAGTTTCGAAGTCCTTTACTTTCCCAAAATCCAATTTAATTAAATGTTTAGTAATTTAATTCATAAAAATCCTCCATGTACAAGTGTCACCCATCCCCTTCATTCCTCCAGAAATTAATTTCATTAATTAATTAATTACCCCTATTTCCCTCACCCACCTAAAATAATTCCTAGAATTTCTCCTAGTTGTCCCCATATCCCCTTACAAGTTTTAATGACTTTCCCCCTTACTAATTTACTAGTTGAGTTTAAATTACAAAGTTCTTAAATGCTAGATACCTTTCATGTTTCCCTGTGTTTCCCCTTCCTTTTATGTTTCCCGCTTTTTCCTAGTTTCCTAATTATTTTAGAATTCCCTCTTTCCCCTTTTATTTAAACTCAAAAAGGCATTTGCAAAAGCTTACCCTTTTTCCCTTTTTCTCTTTAATGAATAAATTTTTAATTAGCATAATAGTAAAACAATTATTCCCCCCCCCC
>ML782182.1:64158-86021 GCA_009831015.1 Picea engelmannii
TATAAATATATTTTTATTTATTTATTTTTTAAAATAGATAAATTTTGTATCACAAGTATAATTTAGACCTAGATTTTATTTTCCTAGGCTGCACGACATTTTATTTGGGGAAAAGTTTAAAATATTCCTTAACACGTTATTCGTCCTAAATCCATTTAGGTTTATCCAATTATTAAATAACAACACGACGTGCCCTTCAGGACGCACTAGGTGCTCCAAGGGTTCCACTCGCCTCTTTCTGTTTCTTTTGTGCAACGTGCCCTTCAGGATGCACTATGTGCTCCAAGGGTGCCACTTAACTCTTTCCATTTTTCTTGCGTGACATGGCCTTCAGGATGCACCACATGTTCCAAGGGTGCCACTCACCTCTTCATTGACTTGGTAGACATAAAAAAACCCTGGAGTCAATACTCCACGAGGTGATATTGTGGGAGACTAAGGGCCTTTAAGGAATAAGGCCCTTGCCTTATTGTGTGCCCCTTAGAAGCATCGTGAGTGACTATCACAGTCGTCCCTCATGACATCGTGGGTCTCCTCGAACTAGGTAATCATTAACCTACAGTTCGAGCCACAACGAGAGTGCTAGTAGGTTGTGGTAGGGCTTCCATCCACACCTCTCCCTCAACATCTCTGGTAGTTGAGCATGACCCCTCTACTCCACATGTGAGTCTGGCCAACAAGCTATCATCCGCTTACATCATCAATGAATCATGTCAAAAATATATATGTAATCATATCATCTAATCAGATGCACTAATATCACATATAAAACAAGAAAACCCCTATAGTTCACTCCCCGACTCGATCCAGAGTCCTATGGGTTCCATCGATGCCTCTGCTTTATCGAGGTCCAAAATCCTTCACACTCAGTAAAACCGAGTCAATAGCACATGTCTATGTCAATGCAGAAAAATAACATGTCATCAACCCATAATGTCTCATAATCAAAAACCAAATTCTTAATAGTATAATAATCCGGATCACTTGCGAGAAAGTGTAAACTTCATCCCGAAGTTTCACAGTATAAGTGTCAAAATAAAGTGTATCACAGTATCATAAGTCTATCTATCAAACAAAAATGGAAACTGCTGGTGCATATCATATGCATCCTCCCAGGTCGTTGAGTGCGGACTATATTTGTCCCACTGAACCTTGAATTGATCTACTATTCGATGCCATAACTATCGAATGAGATGATCCAGGATGCGGATTGGATCAGTCGTGAGAACCCCCTCTTCCAATACCTATAAGGAACTCATGTCAATAACATGTGTGGGATCACTAATATAATGTCTCAAACAGATACGTGAAAAACATCATGCATATGCCTCAAGGATTCAGGCAAGGACAGTCATTAGGCCATGGGCCTCTCCTTTCCACAATCTCGTAGGATCCCACAAACATAGGAGATATTTCATCCCACTTTTCAAACTTGATCGAACTCTTATGCAGTTTCGGCCTAAAAAATTCTTGATCGCCACATCGTAACTACAGTCGTCACGATGGGCATCGACATAACTCTTCTACCTATCTTGTGCCTCCTTGATCCTTTGTATTATAGTTTGCATTTGATCTTCCATTTCTTGGATCGCTTCTGGTCCCACAAGGAGCCTAGCTTCATGCCGATCCCAACTCAAAGGCATATGACATAGTCACCCATAAAGACACTCGAAACACACCATCTTAATGGTGCCTTGGTAACAGTTGTTATAAGCGTATTCTACCAGTGGAAATAATTCTTCCCAACACTTTTTTTGGTCCATCACGTACATGCACAACATGTCCTCCAAGGTTTGGTTCATTAGTTTGGTCTTCCCGTCAGTCTCTAGGTGATACGCAGTACTAAAATTAAGTTGGGTTCCTAAGGCCTCTTGGAAACTAGTCAAAATCATCTAGTAAACATCGATCCCTGATCAGATATAATCCTCTTAGGTACACCATGCATCCTCACAATATCGTGTTGTTGAAAACTCTAGTTATTTCAGGAATAAGACGAGCACTTTTCATCAGAGTGTCAACTACTACGAAAATCAAGTCATGTCTCCTTTCCATCAGTGGAAATACAACAATAAAATCCATCGAAATAGCCTCCCATTTTGATTCTGGAATAACATGTGGCTGTAGTAATCCTGCTAGATGTCTAAGTTTGGGCCTTACCTGCTGACATTATAGACATCTAGTGACATAGTTGACTATGTCTTCCTTCAATCCTTTCTAGAAGAATAAGGGTTTAAGTCTTGCCCTCATCTTCGTGACTCCCAGGTGAGCCATGTACACTGCCTTGTGAGCCTCTTTTAGGATCAAACTCCTCCACTTGTTGCTCAATGGTACGTGAATTGATTTTTAAATCTTAGTAGTCCATATTCGTCCAACGTATATCCTTCAAATATTGGTACCATCATTTTGTTTTGTCCGATAAAATCCTTGACCTCTTTGTACCATTCATCATCGCACTGTAAAGTTAAAATATTTTCACATAGATTCGTCTAAAGAGGCAACACCGAAAAGATGCGTGGTCTCTGACTCAATATATATACCACTCGGTTCACTATTCCTTTTATGTAAGAAATCTTGAAATTGTACTCACTAAGAAGTTCTGACCATCGACGTTGTCATGCGTTCAGGTCTCTTTGCGTAAAGAGGTGTTTTACTCCACAGTGGTTTGTCTTTAGTTCAAATTTCCATCCAACAAGGTAATGTCCCCAAACCTTCAAGGCATATACAATGGCTAACAACTCCAAATCATGCATTTCATAGTTTTCCTCATGCCTTCTCATTTTCCTCGAGACCTAAGTGATCACTCGACTGTATTGCATCAAGACTCTTCCCAAGCCTTCCTTGGATGTGTCAGTGCATACCAAGAAGTCTGCATCTAAGTATGCATCCATGTCAGGGACCTTTAGTATCAGTGTTGTTGTCAACAACTCTTTGAGCCTCTGAAATGATTCCATGCATTTCTCATTCCAAACAAACTTCTTGTTCTTCTTCTGCAATTTCGTGATCAGATTTTCTATCTTCAAAAATACCTCAACGAATTGTTGATAGTATCCTGCTAAACCCATGGAGCTACTTACTTCTGGGACATTCATCAGCGCATGCCATTCCATAATAGACTCGACTTTTGCTGGATCCATGGCGATACCTTCGTCGGAGATGACATGCCCCAAGTAGTGAATTATTTGATTGATAAAATGAGCATTTGGACAACTTCCCATACAATTTTTGCTCTCACAAACACTGTAGTAGCAAGCACAAATGATCATCACGCTCATCTGTCATCCAAGAGTAAATCAAAATGTCGTCAATGAATAATTGGACGAACTTGTCCAAGTACTCGCGGAACACCCTATTCATCAAACTCATAAATACCCTTGGGGCGTTTGTCAGTACATATGGTATAATAGTAAAATCATAATGTCCAAACCTCATCTTAAAGGTGGTCTTAGGGACGTCATCCTCCTTGATTCGTAACTATTGATACCTTGATCGCAAATAGATTTTTTAGAACACCATCGCACCCTTCGTTTAATCGAACATATCATCAATCATCAACAACAAATATTGATTCTTGATCATTGCCTTGTTCAATTGATGGTAGTCAATACAGAGCCTCCATGACCCATCCTTATTCCATATGAAAATAACAGGCGCACCCCACGGTGACACACTTAGATATATCATTCCTAGGTCCAACAATTCTTTCAGTGGCATTCTCAACTCCTGTAACTCTAGGGTTGACATACGATAAGGCGTTTTAGCTATCGGTTCAGTCCCTGTCTTTAGGTCTATAGTAAAATCCAATTCCCTCTCTAGCAGCATCCCAAGTAAATCCTCTGGGAAGATGTCTGCAAATTCTCTCACCACCGGAAGGTGTTCTAGACATTCTACTACTCCCTTCTTCTTTAACGCAAGGATCACATAAAGCTTGCACCCCTTGCACATGCTCTTTCATAGCTACAAAGAAGAGATGAACCTCAGGGAAACTGAGCCGGATTTTATGAGCCGAATGAAATGAATACAAATTAGTAAAATGTGCTTAACACAAAATAACAAAGATACAGTAAAATTGGTTCTCTATTAATAAATAAATAAGCTCGAAACTATAAAATGCAGCAGAAACAAGCTTGCTGGAATGGTGGCATCTTATCTCTAGGAAGAGATGTGATGACTGCACTCATTCACAAGAAGATGATTACAATGAGGCTTTGAAGGCCGTTTTAAAATAAATAGGAATGTCAAAAACCCTATACATCAAAAAACCTAACCCTAGGAGATGAAGTGCCAAAAGTCATGTGGGCCCCATTTGGGTAAGTTAGTACATCAACTTCCCCGGGTCGTAACTTTTGCATGCGATCTCAGTTTTAGGTGTATGATAGCCCATTGGAAAGGTATCATAGAGGATATTCATTGTAGGCATAATATCAAATGAAATTCCATATTGCAAACCTTTTTTCAGAAAAAACATTGTTTAGGGCCTTGAAAAGGCTCTGGAAGTGAAAACGACTAAAAATAGTAAATTACCAAAATTGCCAGAAAAATGTTTTAAGCCAGATGGAAAAGGTGGGTGGCCACCGATATACATATGGATCAATCCTCCCTCCTTAGGAATCAATGGTCTCCATTGCGTTGAGGACCCCCATCAGATGAGGAAATTTCTGCTGAATTTGGCCCCGGGTGAGCCACCTGCCTTGGTGCAGGCACTGCCCTACTTTGACAACTCGATAAAGCTAGATCCTTTGTTGTCGAGTGCCCTTGATCTGTGTGTCTAGAATATGATCATTGGATTCATGTTTTATGCAATCGGGGTTGAGCTCTGTTGGTGTCAGTTGTTCTACTACTTCTGAGGTGTCCAATAGTGGTGGAAAATAAGGGCGAAGGAGATCCACATTGAACACTGGGTGCAGGCCAAGGAAAGGAGGAATGTTGAGCTCATAAGGATTATCCCCCACAGCCTTGGTGATAGTGTACAGAACATAAAGGAGTGGGCGAAGCTTCCTATGGGGTCCTATACGACATTCTTTATGCAAGTGCAACCAAACTTTTTCGCCCACCTGAAACTTATGTGACACCTGATGTTGATCATGGCGTTGTTTGTACTTGTCATTGGAATTTTGTAGGATATCCTAAACCTGTTGGTGGATGTCATGAATCTACTCAATGAATCGGGTGGATTTTTCAGCTTCATTTGGAGCAGGATATGAGTCAGTCGAGGTGACCAAAAGGGGAAGTGCAACATCTATGGGACCCAATGGTTGGAATCCCAACCCCACCTGAGAGGGGTTGTTGTCGGTTGAGATATGTAGGGCTTGGTTGTAGCTATGATGGACATAGGGAAGGATCTCATCCCATGTGCAGGGGTGATTTGAATTATACATGTAAAGGATATGCACAATAATTTGATTTACAAGCTCGGTTTGGCTATCCGTTTGTGGGTGGAAGGCCGTGGATTTGGTGAGCTTGGTGTCCAGCAGTGACCAGAGGCTCGACCAGAATGTGCTGAAAAATCGACTATCCCAATCTAAGACAATGGTTTGTGGGATTCAAAAATTTACCCAGACTCGTTCAAAGAAGAGCTTGGCAGTGGGCTTTACAGTGATGCTCTTCTTGCAGGCAACCATAATCGCCATCTTTGAAAAGCGATCAACAACCACAAACAAACACAGTCATTTCCCCTCTTGGTGGATGAGAGGCCTGACATGTAGTCCATTGAGATGGACTCCCATCACCCATAAGGAGTAGGAAGAGGAGTGTACATGCCATGTTTCTTAGTGGTCGGTTTGGAAATAGTGTAATCAGTGCAGGACCTTATATAATTTTTGACCTCCTGTCGAAGTTTCGGCCAGTAGAAATGTTTCTGTACAATCACCACTATCTTTTTGACACCAAAGCGTCCTACCACCCGACTATAGTGGGCTTCCCAAATCATATTCACTTGCTCTCTTGATGGAACACAAATATGTTCCACATGACACAACAACCCATCCTGAAGATGGAAATTATCAACAATTGCGTTTTCACCCAACATTTGGTAGGTGGTGGCGAAGTCAAGGTTTGTCTCATAGAGTTGGGGCCATCTAGAGGTCTCATGGACGCAAGAGTCTAGCACCATGGTGAGTGCCGCGACTGGCGGTCTACTGAGGAAGTTATTGAGGTGGAATTGCTGCAAGTATGTGGACCACTTTTGATCATGGTCATTCTGTAATTTTCCATGTGTCTGCATGAATTGCAGTGGATTATGATTAGTGTGGATGACTGTCTCCTTCCCAAGAATGTAATGTCTCCACTGGAAGAAGGCTTGCAAAATGGAGTACATTTCTTTCTTGTAAGTAAGGTACTTACGGATAGTATCTGACAGTGTCTCACTATGATAGGCCATGGGGTGGCCGTGTTGAGTAAGAACAATGCCCACAGCATAGTTTGAAGCATCTATCTCGATCTCAAAGGGATGATGCAGGTCTGGTAGTGAAAGTACTGGGGATGATCACAAGAGCTACTTCAAATATTCGAACGCTTGTTGTTGGAACCGACCCCATGAAAATTTTTCCTTACCACCACCCCTGTTTATTTGGCTAAGGGCCCATGCAATATGAGAGAATCCCAGCATGAACCTGCGGTAGAAATTGGAAAGGCCTAAGAAGCTCCCAAGCTCAGTGAGTGTGGTTGGGGCTGGCCAATCACGGATGACTTAGATCTTGGCTGGATCCACATGTACGACATGTTGATCAATGATGTAGCCTAGGTAATGGACCCTGTCCATGACGAAGCATCATTTTTCCAAGTTGGTGTATAGCTTGTGTTGTCCCAAGGTGTGCAGAACCTATTGATTATGTTACAAGTGTTCGGCCCAAGTTTTTCTATAAATTAGAATGTCATCCAGGTACACCACTACAAAAGTATTGGTGAATGGTCATAGGATATCATCCATCATCCTCATGAAAGTGGCTGGAGCATTTTTCAAACCAAATGGAATGAAAAACCATTCAAAAATGCCTTCCTTTGACTTGAAGGTGGTATTCCATACATATGTCTGTTCTATCGAGGCCTGGTGGTAGCCACACTTTATATCAATCTTACTAAAGTATTTGGACCCCGTGAGTTGATCAAGGAGTTCGTCGATTCGGGGAATCGGGTACCAGTTTCTGACTGTGATTTTATTCAGAGGCTGGTAATCAATACAGAGTCACCATGTTCCATCTTTCTTATGTACCAACATGATTGGGCTCATGCAAGGCGATGAGATGGGATGGATGTGCCCCTTTTGGAGCAGTTCTTGGATCTGTTTCTTGACCTCCTCATTCTCTAAAAAAGAGCGGTGATAGACTGGCCCATTAGGTAGCGGTGTGTCGGGGGTCAGATCAATGGGGTGCTTGACCTAGCAGTGCAGAGGTACCCCTATAGGTGAGGAGAATATATCTGATTATTCTTCCACAACCTTGTCTACTTGCTTATGCTGTGTGGAGAGGTCAGCCACAGAGACCTTGGATGTGGCTGTGATCTTTCTCTTATTATGAGAGAAAATCATGAAGAAGACAAACGTCCCCGTATGAGAGATGACCTTCCTGCATTGCTTACCAGAGATCAAGGAAATAACACTAGGTGGGACTGCCTCTATAATATCCCTCAACCAAACCCAATTGTAAATTTAATTTTAATATACTTAAGTTGGTGAGATTTTTTGACCTCATTTTATAATTCACATCATGTGGCATGGTGCGCGCATGTGCTGTGTAGTAAAATGAGGTAATATGCACATTGCACGATACCGCACGTAGTAAGTAAAGTGTGCACAACCTTGAGGACAATGGATACTGCGCACAATATTGAAAGTGTGTGCAACCTTGAGGTCAAGGGATACCGCACACAGTAAATGAAGTGCGTGCAATACTAAGGTCAGTGAACCTTTATGCATATGATATGAATTATAGGCTGGTGAGCTAGTATTATAAGCCAGAATGCTTATGTTTTGGGATTAGGCCAGAATGCCTAGATGTCAAGGGCTAATGCTCCTACTTTGTACATGACTCATGATTAATATAAATACATAACTGTGCGCAGACCGACCACGATAAAAGAGATGGGTGACTGAACTTCACTAGTTAGGGAAAGGGAGGGCCAAAAGTTGAGGGAATATTATATTAATATTTACTAAAACATAAAGTATGGATAATTATTTTATCCTAAGTTCTAAAGTTGGGGACAAGTGGACAAAAGTAACTTCCTATATGAAAAGTGTCAAGTTGGGGACATGCATTCATATCATAGGATATTTTCTCATGGATACCTTACGAATGGGGGGGACGACCATCAGGGGTAGAATCCCTTTTCACGAAGAGTTCACAGTGATTCCAAAACACACTCAGTTATCCAGTCAATGATTCCATGACCATTTCACTCATACATTCTGTTATCCTTGAGAAAACCATTTCACCTTTCCGAAGACTGTTTCCACAGCCTTTTTGGTTGGTGTACCTAGTTAGCCTGGAGCGGGATTGAAGAAGCAGGTTGTTAGGCCCGTGAGCAGTTCTCTGAGAAAGAGAATTGTTGGGGATTGACTTTCTGGGGTGATAAACTAAAACTACAATGCTCTGAGACTTCCGATCTACCCTATTGTTGAATCCCTGGAAGGGAAGTGGGGCAGTCGAGGGACTGTTGAGCAGAGAAGGGGCACACTTCCTTGGGTGGGGTAGGCATGCAGGGAATGAGAGGTTGTAGTCTGTTAGTTGAGTGAGCACCTGAGATGGAGTCTTTCCTGTTTTCCATGATCCTTAGCCTAGATAGGAATCCCTTTACCCTAGGTGGAGTTCAGTCCTAGCTCGGGGGTGACTCACTATTGAGAGTGATGAACAATGTAGTCTATGGATGGGAGTTTCATGGATGGTCTGTAAGCAGTTGGTGGCAGTATTTCTAAGATAAGTACCATTTGTATGATATATCGATATGTTGTTTGTTATTTACATCCCTATGTTATGATTTTATCATATATGTGATTCTGATTTCTTGTGTGCTTATGGGTAATTTCTTGTAAATGATGCATATCGGTAGTTACTATTATTTCAATATAAAAGTCATATGTTACAGAAAGTAATTGTTTGTTTATGTTTAGATGTAAAGCTTCTGTGAGCATACGGTATGTATATGTTTTAGTTGCATGCAGTCTAAAGAGTAAATTTAGGTGGAATTCCTTAGTTGACTACTGGGTATGCTACTGTATGTTCCACAATATGGGAACGAAAGTGTTCCCTAGAGTAGCAACGACCAGCTTGACGGTTGGGAATGTTACTGACTGGGCTCAGAGCATGAGTAGTTGCTTTGGAGTGGCATACCTAGACCTTAGGCTGGCCGGGGGGATCGTTATAGCCTTGGGTATCCTGTACAACTTCCTGTTCAAAGTAATAATAACACTACGAGGCCTAGACTCATATACAACATGACGTTTCCATAAATAAGGTTAGCCCAAAAGACCATCACAAACTTCGAGAGGAGCAACATCACAGAATATGTCGTCTTTGAAGGGTTTGATGTTGTACGACAGTCGACACTGTTGGCTGACGCAGAGATCTCTTCCTTGGTGGAGCCATCCAATGGTGTAGGGTTGTGGGTGAGGCATTGTTGACAGGGCCAGCTGCTTGATGACCTCTGCTGAGATGAGGTTCTTATGGCTACCGCTATTAATAATTAAGTGCAACGGGGTGCCTTTCATGGGTGATTTTAAGGATGGAAATTTATTTTAAAATGTAGTAACCTTGGCGAATCTTACTAATCCTTCATATGCCAACTATAAATGTTTGGCGACATTTTTGTAAAAATATTCAAATTTCTAAGGGTTTTATATAGTTTGTATAAAATTTTGGCAATTTTTAAGTTAAAATAATTTTATCCTATAGAAATTGGGTGAATTATTTTTAGAATAACGAATCTATTTTTGGGAAAAACCATGGAAAATTATCCCATGAGCGAAATTTATCCCCTAAACACTGTCTTTTACCCACATCTGTGAATGAAAGAGGCTCTCTCCTTCTTTTGTCTCGTCTGGTTCACTAGGCTGGAGCTTGGTGGTAGCAACGGTGGCACTAGGTTCCACATCAATAATCCATCTTCCCCTTTATGGTTTTGGATCAGAGTCAGAATCCACATCTGATTCAGAGGATGTCACTTCAGCCACCAGCGACTACTTTGAACGACAGTCAACAGTGTTGTGCCAAGGGCTCTTATGGAAGTCACACCACTTCTCAGTGTCTTTCTTTGTCTTTCCCATGTCCTTATTTGCTTGTAGCTTGGACTAGTTTTCCTGATACTATCCATATCTGCTATGTCCTTTGTTCTATGGGTTGGGGTCACCATTTCAAGGATTTTTTTGTGAGGGGTTCCCAGGCCCAAATAGCTGCATCTTTTGTTTGAGCTTCTGCTCGATTTTGATGGCATATCTGTAGGCCACGCCCAAGGATTAGATGTACAAAAATTCCATTTCGGTTTGGTTGTATATATGTAGAGAGCAACGATACTTGAGCAACAGATGTTGCTCTGAATCTTTGCTACCCAACTTGGTTTGTAAGGTATGGAAGATATTTGTGAAATCTGGCACTGCTTGGTCTCTTTCTTACCGCAGTGTGGTCCATTTGGTATATAGGTCGTCATAACGTCTAACAGGGTAGTATTGTTCCTTAATAACATCCCTGAAGGATTCCCAGGTGGCCATGACTGAAAATAATGAGGGTTCCTCTGTTTCCTTTTGCTCACAGAAAGTTTCCCACCAATCTTTGACACGGGGAACGACTTTGAGTAGCGCAAAAGTAATATTTTCTCTATTTGAAAAGTTATGGACAAAAAAATACCCTTCTAGTAGATTCAACCACTTGTCTACATCATATGTGTCTATTTGACCTTCAAATATAGGAATATTGAATTTTATTTGTACCTTAAAGGGGTTGACACCTCCGTTTGAAGAAGATGCATTGCCTGTTGGTAGTCGTCGAAGGATTTGTGCGAAACTATCCATCATCTCGTTCCTCTATTGTGTGAGGGCTTACTCAATCAACAATTTGAAAGGATCTCTTGTCCCATCATATTTCTTTTCTCTGAGCATGAGAGGTTGCTTAGGTGTGCGAGAGATTTTGTCCTTAAGAGAAACAAGCTCAAGACCCAACTCTTTGTACTCTGACCACGTTGGGGACATGCATTAAGATGACAAGGAGAAGACCACTCTTATACCATTAATCTAGATTTTATGATCAGAAAAAAATGAATACACATTATTAAAAGGTTCTTAATACAAAATAACAGAGATACAACAAACTTGGTTTTCTATTAATAAAGAAATAAGATGGAAACTGTAAAATGCAACGGAAACAAGCTTGCTCGAATGGTGGCGGCTTATCTTTGAGAAGAGATGTGACGGCTGCGCTCATTCAAAAGAAGATGATTACAATGAGGCTCTGAAGGAATTTTTACAATAAGAAGGAATGTAAAAAACCCTAGACATCCAAAAACCTAACCCTAGGAGATGAAGTGCCAAAAGTCATGTGGGCCCCGTTTGGGTAAGTTAGTACATCAACTTCCCGGGGTCGTCACTTTTGCATACGATCTCTGTTTTAGGTGTATGATAGCCCATTGGAAAGGTATCATCGAGGAGATTCAGTTTAGTGACAATATCAAAGGAATTTTAATTTTGAAAACTGGTTTTCCCAAAAAACATTGTTTAGGGCCTCAAAAAGGCTCTTGATGTGAAAACTGCTAAAAATAGTAAATTACCAAAATTGCCAGAAAGTTGTTTTGAGCCAGTTGGAAAAGGTGGATGGCCACCGATATCCATATGGATCATAAATGACCTGGTTCCGTCCTACAATCATGCATATTTGTCCCTCATCATCGACCAAGTTCAATTGTTTCATCTTATAGTTGACTATCCCCTCGTGCGATTGGAACCAATCCATACCAAACATGACATCATAAGATCCTAATATTGTGATGTACAAGTTGGACTTGGTGAAAAATATCCCAAGTTAAGGGTACAGGCCGTAAACTTTCCTCCAACCTTTTGTTTGGCTCCCAAAGCCATCTCTATGAGGCTAAATGTGTCCTATTCGACTGCCTTTACCTTAATCCTTTTTAGTGTTGCACCAGAAATGAAACTCTCGGTAGCACTAGGATCTATCAAAACACTAAGGTTCTGGTCAACGATGGTACCTGACATCTTGAGAAGTCAACTATTTCTCTGCCTGGCGGTTATTCACTGTTGCATGAATCCAATGGGCCTTGCCCAAAACTCTCACAGTAGTGGGTCTAGCCGATCCATATGTTTCGGTCCCTTCCTATGGGAAGTAATGCAGGTAATGTGGCTCCCCAAAATCCAACACACCTTTTTGGTCCAGTAATCCTAGTACTTGAAGTAGAAGCTGAAATCTAACAATACGACCCAACTCGAACTTCTCGACCTTATGTTTTTGGGTAAATTGGTGTGGAGCATACTGAAGAATCTCCAAAACAAACATCGTACTCGAGCACTATGCGGCTACCTAGTCACAAGGCGTCAAAATTGTCGAGCTGTCGCTCAATGAATTCTTTAGAAAGATACCCCTCTTGGAACTGTTCCTCGAACCGTTCACATGAAACATCATCTATGGTCATGTTCAAAAGTGGTAGGAATGTCTTTCTCCATAAAAGAGTGCTCCCCTTCAGTTGACATACCACCATGTGTACCTTCATGTTGGAGGTTGTAAACACAAAGCATGAAGCACCACGCCTTCCTCTACAACCATTCCTCGATAACACCGTCGTTCGTGACACTCATGGACACTAGAAATCAAGTCTCTCTAGTCCTTGCTGGATGCTAACGGTACTTTCTAGCGCGCGTTATGGACCCTCAGGGGTACAGGTTCCCTGGACTCATCTCATTATCAATGGGAAATCAAGGCCCTTTGAAAATACCTAGAAGGGCCTTGTTAGACCATCATCATCCCTTACAATAATCAAATCCATCCCAAGGATTGGTTCTTCCCCTTTGGGGGATTTGAATCTGAGGGTGTGAGAACTTCTGGAGGCATCACACCTCCTTCCACAACACCACATTGTGAGCCTCTGAGGCATACCCTAAATACGATCACCACATGGACACGTTAAGGTTTTTCAATTAATGCAACGATTAATACTCATGGGTTTACTACAGTGGGAAGCCTGGTGATCCACAGTCGAAGGGTTGAACCCGCTTTGATACCATATGTAATGTCCCCATCGTTATGACTACAAGTGAAGTAGAAAGTGCAATTTTTTATTTTTATTTTTAAGACACGAAGGACACAACGAAAACAATTAATCGTTGCAACTTGTCGATGAACATAGCACATGAATACTAGTTAACAACAAACAACGACTCAGACACTAACACGTCATGTGACTAGATGAACATGTGATAATAAAGACAGATAGAAACGACTACCTTCCCAATCCAATCAAGGCGATGCCTACAAGCTAAAGGAAAACGTCAATTTCAACAAACACCCACCCACAATGGGAAGCATGGGACTCTAACCAGGTTATCATTCGCCTCTATCTGTCAAGTTGTGCGATGATCCCCTCGTCCGGAATCATGCCGTCACCCAACGATAGGCGTGACAATAGCCATGGTGCAACATAACATGATTGGACCATTAACCCAGGATGAAATCAACGTGCTAGGAGACCAAATCAACTATCTCACCCATGACGACTAACCCTAGAACCCAATTATCAAGTCAACAAGACGCAAGGGATTCCGATGACTATATCATCCAAACAACACATTAACTTCCTTGTGCAACAAAATCATTTTGTACGGATTAAATAATCATTATTACATCAATTAATTCATAGTAACCATACTCCAATTCTATTATCATATTTACAATTTCCTAAGGAGGAATTTGCTATTGTTTGACTGAACAAAAATGGGATGTGTCCTTTAAAAAAATAAAACCCTGTCCTTTAAACCTAAATCTTCTATCCTTTAAACTGGAACAGTAAAACTAAATTGCTATCTAGGGAATGCATTTAAATATTTTTATCTATATAAACTATATATTGGTATTACGGTAACACATTAGATATAAAAACGATGTCCTTACATAATAAATTCACTAGTTACATACAACATGCAACGCATTAGACCCATCGTGGTTATATCCAAAATATCATTGTTGTCTAAATTTAATTCTTTGGATAATCTCTCTCTATACAAATAAGAGCTATTAGGGGTAATATCAGTGATGATATAAAATTAAATACATGGCCGTCTAATTATAGTGCTATCTCCCTTAATGATATTTATAAGAATGATATGTAATGACGATATGTACTATCCCATTGATGTCATACACCTCCTACCACACCAAGGTTATTACACAACCATAATAACATAGTCATAACGCAGTAAACAACAGTAATGATACAACATTAAAAGCGATGTATAAAATCATTGTCATTCAAAGCTATGAGATAGCCAGGAAAAATAACAAAGTGTCTGTGTAATGCATGTAACATAAAATCGTTGGGTTGTTGAATGAATAAATCACTACCATAATATACTAGCTAAATATTAATTCATTAATTGTTGTTTAAAAAAAAGTTCATTGCCATTTCACCTGTAAAAATGCAACCATTACCTCCTAAAAATGCAACCAATATACAAGTGAAAATGCAACATCTACACAGTAAAAATGTCATCCGATACATTCATTATCTGTGTAAATTTGGCTGTCAGGCTAAAACAAATTCCAGGTAAAAAAAATGTTATCCAATTAAAATCGGATTAGAAAATTCCTAGTGGGTTCGTTGTCAAGCACAGTGAAATGGCTGTCTAATTAAATAAAAGATTTGTTGTATGCCAGGCATTAACCAAAATGCCACCACTAGCAGGTGCTGGTAAAAAGGAATCTTTTGTCGGGAAATAACAAAAATGCAGACGCAGATGCAAATTCGTCGTCAAGCATAATAAAGGCAAAGGAAACGTTCGTTGGTCAGGTGTAGAAAAACGCAGGCCCAAAACTAGTCAACAAGAAGTGGAGCATGTAACCAGAGAGTCGAACTTCTATGACGCATACAGGGAAAATGAATTTTGATGAAAAAGAGAATTCTTTATGTCCATCCCTTCGTAAATATTTACAATCGATTTCTTTGTACCAGATCTTACTCACTATTTATATTCAAAAAACATGTTGTAGTACAATGAACATTTGCCTAGAAAGTCAATCCATGAAAATATGTGAACAGAGAAGGGAAGGACCCCTGGAGAAGATTGTCATCATCTCTAGATTCTAAACCATCGATTCAACACAAGATTACTTAGGATATGGTCACAGGTTGAGGATTGTTTCTTTATCTAAAACAAATTTATCAGTCTCGGAGTCCATAAAAAGAAGATTTTTTTGGTATAGAAAATGTCAAAAGAAGAGCACATAACCGTCACACAGATGCAAATATGGAATTTGGAATTCTAACACTCTTGGAAGTTGATGTCTAGATGATAACTTATGCAAGGTAATAAGGTTTCATTTGCAACTCGTTATATATTTTAAGATGGGTTAATTCCCTCGCGTAGGTTGTCAATCAAAAATCAGTCAGGCAAAGGCAGTCAATCAATTAGACATCATAGACTAACATCATCTTCATAAATTTAAGGTGCAGAGGTATGAAAAAAGGATGCAGGGAAATGGACATAAAAAAAACCACACAGGGTTATGTTGCGAGGGAGGTATCCCACCTAGAAGTAAATTGAAAATCAAGATATAACACGGACTTAAATTATTCAAGAATATAAACTCAGGGTTAAAATTTATCCATCAATGCATAAAAATGTAGAGTTATATTTATGGAACTAACAACGATAACAATGGAAGATTTACTCAACATAATAAGGCACAAGACTACACACTACCTGGAACATTCAATAAGGGTAGATGACTGGCAAGAACCTCCTTTCCTCATCATCCATGCAAAGAAAGGCAGGGCATTGATATCCATAGGTCTATTAACGCCGAAGTGACGACTGTAGATCAGGCTCCTAGCCGACTGCTCACGTGAGGAATAATGAGCTAGGGATGAAAGGAAAAACAACCACAATCATCAAAAATCAATAAACAATAGGATGATCAAGACATCCAGGAATCAAAGGCCATGGGAAAACAACATTGAGCTAAAGGCTATGGGAAAATTTCAGTCATCAGCTAGAATGATAAGAGAATATTTTTTTGTACTCAATCAAACATGAAAAACTAAAAGCATAAATCATACTAACAATCTACCATGCAACAATAAAGGAAGTGTATTGTTTCCCATTTTCCCTCTCTGAGTTGATGTCCCGCGCGCTTCGTGCAACTCCCGCTTGTTGATCGATGAGACTTCACTGGTACCTCTGAACCAACGCTAGGGGAACTCTTCTTCCCCCTTAGCCCCCAGATCTGCAAAGGGAACCTGCACACTAACCAGAGAATCAATTAGGTCCCAGCTCACCTCGCAAGGATGAGCTACCACTCCTCACCGAGCTGGGCATCCCAACTCCCACAAGCTAAGCCATTCAAGTATAGATTTCTGCAGCGTAGCATTACATCCATGTTTAGCTACATCCATAGTGCTCCATCAAGTTTTCTCATGACCTTCATAAGGTTGCAATTCCCAAGATTCGTAGACTTTTTCAAATGAAAAAATTCCCTTTCTTTAGTAAGGATAGGATAATTTTTAGCATTTGATCAATCTTCGATAGTTTCTACATTAAGTACATGTTGTTTCTTTGATATTTCCCTCAAGAACATCATTAACTCAAAATATATAGTTATAGGACATGTAAGAAATTTTATTGCAATAATGGCATTCCATCTCTCCTTTGTATTTATATAATATGCTACATTTACATCATGACCATAATATAGTCACAGAGTGAGTATCACATTCTATATCATTTTTACTTATTCTCTTTTCTTCAAGACAATTGAAATCGTGTCTTTTGGAGTTTGGAAACATAGATGAATAATCCATCTATTTGTAGGTCTTCACATCACACATATTTCATGCCGCTTGATATGGATTTATACTCCTAGACTATTCCATTCTCTAATACCATATTAGAAAATGAGACAGATCACCAAGTAATGAAGGCCTAGATAGTGTTGAGTTGCATAATTGATCTCAAAGAGAGATACTCACAACAACACAATATCATATTATCAATGAATAATTGGTGCATCCATTACAATGGAGTTCATCTCCTTATATAAAATTTCTCACTAAGAATGTCATTTCCACTTAGGAATGTGTTATATACCACTCTACATAAAAAATGAACAAAAGAATAAACTATAGCTGGAATTCATAAAGTAACTTTATTACAAATGTAAACCTTATATCCTAACATCAACTTGATTGTAGTGGATTCAACATCGAATCCTCTATCCAATCGCATATTATTTTCATAGTTTTGTTCTAATGTTATATTTTTTGTTTATTTTCTTCTAAAACATATATTTAAATTCTCTTTCTATAGTTATGAAGGAACTTGGAGAAAAATTAATAGTATATAGTGTACAAAACCAAAAAAACAATGTGTGGGATACAAGTGGATGTTCGCTCTTGAAGAGGATGATTTTATTTTTTTGGTTCATGTAAATGTGAGGAAAAAAAATAGTTTGGAACATGGAGGTTTGCAAATTGTGACTTAAATATTAATCTGTGATTTAAAAAAAAATAATATTTTTTGGAAAAAACACGGAAAAAAAAGTAGCCATGGGATCCCCTTTATCCCCAATTGTAGCCAACCTCTACATGGAGAAGTTTGAGAAAAATGCCCTTGAAACATACCCACTCAAACCATCCAGATGGAAAAGGTATGTGGACGATACCAACGTCAAGTGGCCTCATGGAAAAGAAGAACTAGATAGATTCTTTGAGAACCTCAATGGAATTTCTGAGAAGATTAAATTCACCATGGAACTAGAAGATAACAACAGCTTACCCTTCCTAGACATGCTTATAACTAGGAAAATGGATGGTCCACTTGGGCAAAAGGTTTTCAGGAAGAAAACTCACACAGACAACTACCTTCATGCCGAATCCCACCACCACCCCTCTCAAAAGATGGGGGTTCGCAACACCATGGCCATAAGGGAAGCAAGAATTTTCGACAAGGAACATCTTAAAGAATAAATAGACCACTTAAATAAGGTCTTCAAGAACATTGGATATAGAGATAGAGACATCAAAAGGCAATAGATAATAAGGAAATAAGGACTCGTACACAGAATGATCAAACCTCAAACATTAAAGCCTTTCTTCCCTACATTCAGGGTGTCACGGACAAGATTGCCAAGGTTTTAAAAAGAAACGGAATTATGACCTCCTTCAAACCCCTAATTACTACCAGACAAAGAATGAAGTATGTAAAGGACCCTATAGACAACCGAGAAGAGAAAGGCATCTACAAAGTGTCCTGCTCATGTGGGGAATGTTACATTGGTAAAACTGGACAATCATTCCAGGTAAGGATTAATGAACATGAAGCAGACATTAGAAAGGAACGTACCCGCACTTCTTCCTTAGTAGAACACTCCCTCAAAACCAAACATCATGTTTTCCTTGAGGATACCAAGATACTAGCAAAAGAGAGTCACTACTACAAAAGACGCTTAAGAGAAGCTCTTGAAATAATCAAGCACCCCAACAACATGAACAAAGACGGTGGCCTAGAGGTAAGTAGCTTTTGTCACCCATTAATCAACCAAATAAGGGACCATCATCGACCAATTCAGGTATGACATTGACCTTTTCCTTTTTTTTCCCTGCTTGTTTTGGTTTAATTTGAATAGGTTCTTAGGTTTAGGGCTCTATCTAGTCTTACTACTACTATAAAAATTGTAATTTAAAACTTGTCACTATACACTTTATTAATTAAACCCTAATCCTTTTACGAACCCTAAAACCCTCACTCGATATTATTACCCTACAAACTTAAATATTAAAACACTATCAATTCAAATAACTAGATATGACTAAAAAATGAGTGCTTAAATAAAAAACCTAAATGATTAAGGAAACCTAGATTTCACAATATTTTCTATATTGACACCTAACTACAATATCCACACTTAGGTAATAAGAATTGATTCTCAATATTAATACACATATGTAATCATATGATATTAATATCCTAAATCGCCTTAAAAATAATCACAAATAACCCCACTACATATACACTAACACTACTAAATAATTAATTAGGAGTAAAACCTAATTACCTAAAACCCTAAAAAAATAAAATAATTAAAGCCTCCTATAACCTAGATTTTTGTAACGATCCTCCTCATTCCGACGATGATCCTTATATAACAAGTGCAATTTTTTATTTTTTTTATGCTGTGTGTGCGCGTGTGTAGAAGGGTAATAAACACATTCGAATTTGCGTCGCCACCCGACGACGAACAAGAAGCATACAACGACAACACAACATGACGACCTAAGACGCACATCAAGTATCTGCATGCATTAAACGACAATAAATCGACTAAAAATAAGACTAACTTCCCATCCATCCTACCCTGCAATGGTTAGGACCTCCAAGACACATAAGCAATGCTCAAGCCCAGGTTCCCATCGATTTTAACCATTTAAAGTCTATGGCTGGTGACTGTTCTGAGCAACATGGAGGTGTCTACATCTCGCCCGACTCTATAGACCAAGTCTACTAAGCTAAGGACAATCATCCTAGAAACTCAACAATAATACACAGGTAGCTAGAACCTTTACCGTAAGCAACCAAGCACATCAACTTTACATAACCAATTGTAACCCTTACTTATAATAAACACCAACACCCTCAATGCGTAGTGAAAACTAGGATGACTTTGTCAACATCCCAAAACCATATCGCTTAAGAAAGAAGACGAAAGACAAAGGAGTGAACTAATTTACATTAAGATGATTTCTTTTTCAAACATCTCTAGTAAAACAATACCTCCTAAGATTTTGAACAATCACCACTAGAATTTATATTAAACAAAATCCCCATTATATTAAACAATACACCAATTGTGTTAACAATATCCAATTTGTATTAGAACGATAATCAATTTGTATTAAAACGATACTCAATTATGTTAAAACAATATTCAAATCATATTAGGTGATATCGAAATTATGTTAAGACAATACTCAATATACATTAAGATGATACCCACCAAACAATTATTAAAACAATACACAAATTACATGAAGACCATAACTGCTAAAATTTATATTAAGACAAATTCTTCTTATCCCAATTATAAGATAGAATTGCTAGATTTATTAGATCGCTAATATTTACAAACAATTGTTGATCTATAAGGAGTTATAGATCCAAAATTGACTGTTATGTGAACTACCAAACTATAAAATTGATTGGAAAGAACTGTATTACAAACAATCTCAAAAGATGTGATAGCATTACCCATAATTCATATTGAAGTCTATAAATACTTTTAATAATTACAGAATCACCTTAACCTTGAATTGTAAATTGTAGAACCATAAAATTCACATAAAAAGTAAAACAAATTGTAAAACAGTAAAGTTAATTAAATTGTAAAACACTAAAATTGAATTAAATTAAAAGGTATTTTTTTAAAAAACTGTATACTAATAAAATTTACATTATAAAAGAGAGTATAACAATATTCAACTAGAGTAGAATTTTTAGAACGAATAAAATCATTACCCCAATTAACGACCATAGTAGTTAGAATCACAAATGATAGGAACGCTAGCTAAAATTTAAGTATAGTTGTCGTTCCAACACCCATTATTAAGTAGTAAACTGAAGTAAAAATACCCGCGCATCTATTACTCAGGTATTTCATAAATGATAGGAGACCTAAGGCAGAAAAAACATTTGTGCAAGGCACAACAATCAAGGGCAGTGCAGAGTGCTACTATTAATACCAACTCACCATAAATGTCAACCTGTCAGGAATGGAGCACTGGCACATGATATCTAACAGGTAGGGATCATAACTAAATTTCATCAGTGATAAAATTTGAAAATCGTAATGCATGAGTCATAATAAATTTAGCAATACAATGAAGAAAACGAAACATAGGTTGAGCTAATGGCATTCATGCCCAAGGATGGCGACTAAGTCGGCGGAACACATTCCATCTCTAATCCCAAGTCACACTGCCAACCATTACATTACACCCAAAAAGGGAAAGTGAACGCTGTTGTAGCACAGTCAGCGATAGAGGTAAAAAATAACGCAGGATGAAATTGCCAAAAACTAAATTTCAGTAACCAATTTTACCCAACCAATTTCCAGATACAATTTTACTGTAACCATTTATGAAAACAAAATTGCCAGAATTGTAAGGAATAAGTTACATATATATAAAAATCATTTCAAAAATGCTAGACTGATCTTTTTGAATGCACAAAAGCTTACGTTGCTAGACCTAGAAGTGGAAGAATAAAAGAGAGGCCTGTGAAGATGCTAGAAACTATAACAGTCGGTAATGGGCCCGAGGGAGAAACCGTCCACTTCTTAGTTTAGATATTGAAGCATAGTTTGATTTAATAGATAAAGGAGTATGAAGATACATATGGACTAGTCAACTACTAGAACTACAAGCACAGGCACAGGTTCGGTAAAAGATACCGAAGACAAACATCTCATAGAATTGGATTGAGAAGGGTTAGTGACCCTCTGAAATCTATTGCTGGCATAGATATCATTCTGAAAAAGAAATAAAAAAGTTAGATTTCTTAACGTTGGACATTGGAGCAGGGCAAGAAGATTTGGGTGGCCATTACATCCTTTATCTAACGAATTCGAATTTTTTCTTCCTCTATTAAAAAAAGAGGTAATATATATATA
>ML782182.1:86075-113553 GCA_009831015.1 Picea engelmannii
ATCATGCAGAATAGATTCACCACTAAAATGAATCCATGTATATACAACAATGCATTAACTATGACAGTGATTATCAAAGGCCGTAAAATTATGCAGCAATAATTTAAATGCGGAAATACCAATGTGGAAACTGCAACACGAAGAGTAACACAGAAGCATAAGATCCCAACCAAGGAATAGTAAAACCCAAACCAGAATGCTGACCACAATAATTTTAGGCACTCATTCGAACGAGAAAAGCTCCAAGAATAATTCATCCATTTACAATCAATATACAAATCAAGTGTAAGTTCATAATGCATTCTACTCTAAAAATAACGAGCGTACCATTGCCTTATCACCCGCCTCGAATGATGTCCGCGCGCTCTGTGCTGCTCTTGCTCGCTGACCATTGAGACCTCACCGGTACCTCCCAGCCAATGCTAGGGGTACTCTGCTTTCCCCTTAGCCCCCTGATCCGCAGAGGGGCCACACACTATCCATATGATACGTCTAGCTCCCAGCTCACCTCGCAAGGCTGAGCTACAACTCATATCTGAGCTGGGAAATCCCAACTCCCCACAAGTAAATCATTCAAGTCACTAATCCGGCAGCATAACGTTACTCTAACAGTCGATCCCCCTTTCTTCCTTCTCTTCACTTTCTTTTATAGAGTTTTACAACTTCCATCTTTCCCTAAATCTCATTTAATTTAAGTTTTAATAAAAATCTTCTAAAAACTCTCCTTCGTACAAGTGTCATCCATCCCCCATGTTTCTCCATTAACTAAATTCCTTAATTTATTAAATTGTCTTATTTCCCTCACCCACCTAGAGTTACTCCTGTTTTTACTCCTAGGTGTCCCTAGATTCCCTTACATGTTTTAAATACTTTCCCTAAAATGAAGTTGCTAATTTAGTTCAATTTAGAAGGTTCTTAATTGCAGATTCTTTACTAATTTGACCTTGCTTTTTACCATAAGTTCCCCTCTTTCCATTTTTTTAAGTTACCTCCATTCCCTAGTTTTCGAAATGTTATAATTTCCCTCTTTCCCCTTTTTATTAGAGCTAAAAACGACAGTTGCAATTTAACCCCTTTTTCCCTTTTATTATTAAATCAACATCTTTTTAAACTATCAAAAATTAAAAATAATTAAATTCTTCTTTATATTTTATACCCACAGTTTTTAATTAATTTCTTACTCTCTTCCTTTACCCCAAAAATTTATGAAGACCAAAATTATTACTTAAAGGGTTTTTATTTTAAATTTTTTTTTTTAATTTTTAGAGATGTTTTCTTAAGGGTAGACAAAAGTTTACCCCTAGCCAAGTTTCAGACTTAGGACTTAGATTCTGAACTGAGTGACATTTAATTAGGGATTTTGTTTTAAAATTTCTTAATGTGTTGTTTGTCTTAGGTCCATTTAGGTTCCTTCCTTTATCATCATCAACGCGACGTGCCCTTCAGGACGCACTACGTGCTCCAAGGGTGCCACTCACCTCTTTTGTTTCCTTTGCACGACGTGCCCTTCAGGACGCACCACGTGCTCCAAGGGTGCCACTTGCCCTTTTGTTTCTTTTGTGCGACGTTCCCTTCAGGATGCACCATGTGCTCCAAGGGTGCCACTCGCTTCTTGAATGATTGGTAGACATCAATAACCCCTGGAGTCAACACTCCGCTAGATGAACTTGTGGGAGACTAAGGGCTTCTAAGGAATAAGGCCCCCACCTTATTGCATGCCCCTTAGAATCATCGAGCGACTGTCGCAGTCTTCCCTCATGGCATCGTGGGTCCTCTCAAACTAGGTAATCATTAACCTACATTTCGATCCATGGCGAGATTGCTAGTAGGTTGTGGCAGGGCTGCTGTCCACACCTCTCTCTCAACCTCTCTAGAAATCGTGCCTGATCCCTTTACTCCATATGTGAGTCTGGTTGGCAAGCTATGGTCAGCCTGCATCATCAACAATCATGTCAGACATGTCCACATCATATCATCTAATCAAATGTACTAAAATCACAGTAAAATAATCTAACCCCAATAGCACACTTCCTGACTCGATCCAGAGTCCAAGGGTTCCGTCGATACCTCTGCATCCTCAAGGTCCAAAACCCTGCACACTCAGTAAAACTGAGTCAATAGCACCTGTCTATGTCAATGAAGTAAAAAATCATGTCATCTATTATAATGCATCATAATCAAAGACAAATGTTTTAATATTATAATAGTCTGGATCTCTTGCGAGCAAGTGTCCTCAAAGAATAAGTTTTCTCAGTGCGCCAGAGTGGGATGTTACATACACCCCCTCTTGGTATAAACTTTGTCCCGAAGTTTCTCAGTATAAATGCTGAAATAAGTGTATCACAGTATCATAAGTCTATCTATCAAACAAAAATGGAAACTGTTGGTGCATATCATATGCGTCCTCCTAGGTTGTCGAGTGCAGACTATAATTGTCCCACTGGACCTTGACCTGATCTATCGTTCAACGTCGTAAATATCGAACGTGATGATCTAAGATGCATATTGGCTCATCCATGAGCGCTCCCTCGTCCGATACCTACAAGGAAATCATGTCAATCACATGTGTAGGATCAGTAATGTAATGTCTCAAAACAGATACATGAAAAACATCGTGCATACGCCTCAAAGAATCAGGCAAGGCTAGTCGATAGGCCACGGGCCCCTTTCTCTCCACAATATCGAAAGGTCCCATGAACCTAGGAGAGAGTTTAGCTCCCCTTCCAAACTTGATCTAAATCTTATGCAGTTTAACCTACAAGAATACTCGATCTCCGACCTCGTAACTACGGTCGACTCGATGCACATCGATATAACTCTTCTGTCGATCCTGTGCTTCTTTAATCCTTTGTCTTATTGTTTTCATTTGCTCTTCCATTTCTTGGATCGCTTCTGGTCCCACCAGGACCCTATCCTCAAGTTGATCCCAACTCAAGGGCGTCTGACACTGTCTCCCGTAAAGGAACTCAAAAGGCGCCATTTTAATGGTGCTCTGGTAACTGTTGTAAGCGAACTCTACCAGTGGAAAGAATTGTTTCCAACACTTTTATTGGTCCATAACATACATGCGCAACATGTCTTCCAAGGTTTGGTTCGTTCGTTCGGTCTGTCCGTCAGTCTCTGGGTGATACACAGTACTAAAGTTAAGTTGGGTTCCCAAGGCCTCTTGGAAACTCATCCAAAATCGTTCAGTAAACACTGATCCTTGATCAGATATAATCCTCTTAGGCATGCCATGTAGCCTCACAATCTCACTAATGAAAACTCTAGAAATGTCAGGTGCCTGATACGTCGTACGCACAGGAATAAAGTGAACACTCTTCATCAGAGTGTCTACTACTACAAAAATCGAGTCATGTATCCTTGCCGTTAGTGGAAATCCAACAATAAAATCCCTTGAAATAACCTCCCATTTCGATTTCAGAATGGCATGTGGCTGAAGTAATCCTGCTGAGTGTCTATGTTTATCCTTTACCTGCTGACACTCTAGACATCTGGCCACATAGTTGACTATGTCGGCCTTCATTCCCTTCCATAAGAATAAGGGTTTAAGGTCTGACCTCATCTTCGTGACCCCTGCGTGAGCCATGTAAACCGCTCTATGCGCCTCACTCAGGATCAATATCCTCAACTTGTCATTTGGCGGTACATAAATTTGACTTTTAAACCTCAATAAACCATCGCTATCAAAAGAAAATCCCTCATATCATGGTACCATCATTGTGTTTTGTCCGATAAAACCCTCGACCTCTTTGTACCAGTCATCGTCACGCTGTAAAGTGAGAATCTTCTCACATAGATTCGTCTGAAGAGGCAACACTGAGAAGATGTGTGGTCTCCGAATCAAAGCATCTTCCACTCGGTTCACTATTCCCTTTATGTAAGTAATCTCAAAGTCATACTCGCTAAGAAATTCCGACCAACGTCGTTGTCATGCGTTCAGGTCGCTTTGCATAAAAATGTGTTGTAGTCCACAATGATCAATCTTTAGTTCAAATTTTCATCCAACAAGGTATTGTCTCCAAACCTTCAAGGCATATACGATGGATAATAACTCCAAGTCATGCGTCGCATAGTTCTCCTCATGCCTTCTCAGTTTCCTCTAAATGTAAGCAATCACTCGTCTGTCTTGCATCAAGACTCCAGCTAAACCTTCCTTGGATGTGTCAGTGCATACCAAGACGTTTGTGTCCATGTCAGGGACCTTTAGTATCGACACTATTGTCCACAATTATTTAAGCCTCCGAAATGCTTCCGCACATTTCTCCGTCCAAACAAACTTCTTGTTTTTCTTTTGCAATTCCGTGATCGGATTTTCTATCTTCGAAAATCCCTCGACAAACCGTCGATAATATCCTGCTAAATCCATAAAGCTATGCACTTCTGTGAAATTCGTCGGTGCAGGCCATTCCATAATAGCCTCAACCTTGGTTGGATCCACGGCGATACCTTCACCAGAGATGACATGCCCTAAGTAGTGAATATTCGATTGATAAAATGAGCATTTGGAAAACTTCCCATACAACTCGTGCTCTCACAGACACTGTAGTACCAAGCGCAAGTGCTCGTCATGCTCCTCCATCATATGAGAGTAGATCAAAATATTGTCAATGAATACTTGGACAAACTTGTCCAAGTACTCACAAAACACCTCGTTCATTAAACTCATAAATACCCTTGAGGCATTTGTCAGTCTAGTAAAACAGTAAATGCGTAGTGTCCAAACCTCATCTTAAAGGCGGTCTTAGGGATGTCATCCTCCTTGATCCGTAACTGGTGATACCCTGATTGCAAATTGATCTTGGAGAACACTGTCACACCCTTCATTTGATCGAACAAATCATCAATTCTCGGCAAGGGATACTGGTTCTTGATCGTGCCCGTGTTTAGTTTACAATAGTCAATGCAAAGCCTCCATGATCTGTCCTTCTTTTGTATGAAAATAACCGGTGCACCCCACAGTGACATGCTAAGACGTATCAGTCCCAGGTCCAACAACTCCTTCAGTTTCATTTTTAACTCTTGTAACTCCGGGGTCAACATCCGATAAGGCATTCTTGCTATCAGTTCAGCCCCCGGTTTTAGGTCTATGGTAAACTCCCATTCCCTCTCCGGCGGCATCCCAAGTAACTCCTCCGGAAACACGTCCGTAAACTCTCTCACCATCGGAAGGTGCTCAAGACCTTCTGCTACTCCCTTCTCATTTAACACAAGGATCACATAAAGCTTGCACCCCTTTCACATACTCTTCCGTAACTGTAAGGAAGAGATGAACCTTAGGGAAACTCCTTGGTTCCATCCTACAATCACACGTCTCTATCCCTTGTCATCGATCAAGCTCAACCGTTTCGTCTTATAGTTGAGGATCACCTCATGCGATTCCAACCAATCCATACAAATTACGACATCATAAGATCCTAAGATCGTGACGTACAAGTTGGACCTCATGAAAAACTCTCCCAGGTTAAGGGCATAGCCCGTAACCTTTCCTCCAAATTTTTGTTTGGCTCGCGAGGCCATCTCCACGAAGCTAAACTCATCTTGTTTGACTGCCTTTACCTTAATCCTTTTTAGCACTGAACTAGAAATGAAACTCTCGGTAGCACTGGGATCTATCAAAATACCTGTCAATGATAGTACCTGTCATCTCGAGCATAGTCGACTGGTGCTCTACCTGGCAGTTATTCACCGCTGCATGAATCTGATGGGCCTTGCCCATATCTCCGATGGTAGTGGGTCCTGCTGATCTAGATGCTCTGGTCCTCTCCCCAGGACAGTCGCACTGGTAGTGTGGCTCGCCACACGTCCGACACCTCTTCTTCAGCCCAGTAGTCCTAGTACCCGAAGTACAAGATGATGACCCACCGGCCTGGAACCCTGGTCTGTTCTGCTGAATAGGATTAAATTGTTGCTGTTGTGGGCAATGTTGCTGCTGATGTTGTGGTCCCTGATAAGCTGTCCAGTGCTGAGGCGGTGGTCGCCAAGGTGTAGTGAAGGTGGATCCCCTCTAAAAGCCACAATATCTTGGCATATGTCTCGCTGGTGTCTAGTGATACTATGTTCTAGATGGAACCTTCCCTACTGGTCTCGCTGGAGTCCTGGTTTGACCCCCACTGATAAGCTCCTCCTATGCTATGAGGGCCTTCTAGATAGTATTGTGCAAGGTTTGGGGCATCAAAATCATAACCTTTGCAAGCAGGCTTCCGTTAAGGCTGAACACGAACCGATTGACCTTAAGTTTCTCCATGTTAAGGTGTTAAGCATACTGGAGAAGTTCCATAAAATGGGCCTCGTACTCGGGCACTGTATGACCTCCCTCTCTTAAGGCGTTGAACTCATTGAGCTGATGCTCAATGAATTCCTCTGAAAGGCACCTCTCTCGGAATCATTCCTCAAATAGTTCCCATGACATGTCTTTGACGACCATGTTCAACTGTGGTAGGAGCGTCTTCCACCATAGAAGAGTACTCCCCTTTAGTTGAAAGATCGCCATGAAGACCTTCATGTTGGAGGTATAATCGCGAAGTGCGAAGAACATTTCCATGTTATCCAACCATGCCTCGGTGGCTACGCCATCCAGGGCACCATAGAAGTTGAGAAATTTCACCTTCTCAAGTTCATGGTGAATGCTACCAGTAACGGCCGGTGCACGCGGCAGAACCTCAGCGAGTGTCGATGACCTTGCCTCATCTCTGTCCTAGTGTATGATCAGTGCCTCGAACATGTGTTGGAAGGATCTCATCATTCTGATTACATTGACCACTGCTATCTTCTCCTACCAAAGAACCTGCTCATCTCCCTGGGAGTTCGACCCCTCCGATGTGGATGCTACTGGAGGCGTCGCACCTCCTCCCCTAGCACCCTATCGTCTGCCTCTGCGACGTCCTCTAACCATGATTACCTGCACGCACACAATCAATTTGATTAGAAACAGTATAATCCAATCATGTCAATGAAAGCCATAGCGATCCCAAGTTGCAGGTTGAACCGACTATGATACCATGTGTAACGATCCTCCTCGTTACGACGATGATCCTTATATAACAAGTTATTTTTTTTTTTTTTTAATGTTGTGTGTGCGTGTTTGTACAAGGGTAATAAACACATTCAACTCTGCGTCGCCACCCGACGATGAACAAGACGCATACAACGACAACACAACATGACGACCTAAGACGCACATCAAGTATTTGCATGCATTAAACGACAATCAATTGACTAAAAATAATACTGACTGCCCATCCATCCTACTCTGTAATGGTTAGGACCTCCAAGACACATAAGCAACACTCAAGCCTAGGTTCCCATCGATTTTAACCATTTAAGCTCTCAGGGCTGGTGACTATTCTAAGGAACATGGAGGTGTCTACGTACCACCCGACTCTACAGACCAAGTCTACTAAGATAAGGACAATCATCCTAGAAACTCAACAATAATACACAGGTAGCTAGAACCTTTACCGTAAGACAACCAAGCACATCAAGTTTACATAACCAATTGTAACCCTTACTTATAATAAACAACGACACCCTCAATGGGTAGCACAAACTGGGACGACTTCGTCAACATCCCATAACCATATCGCTTAATAAAGAAGGCGAAAGACGAAGGAGTGAACTAATTTACATTAAGACGATTTCTTTTTCAAACATCTCTAGTAAAACAATACCTCCTAAGATTTTGAACAATCACCACTAGAATTTATATTAATCAAAATCCCCATTAAATTAAACAATACCCCAATTGTGTTAACAATATCCAATTTGTATTAGAGTGATAATCAATTTGTATTAAAACGAAACTCAATTATGTTAAAACAATATTCAAATCATATTAGGCGATATCCAAATTATGTTAAGACAATACTCAATATATATTAAGATGATACCCACCAAACAATTATTAAAACAATACACAAATTATGTGAAGACCATACCCGCTAAAATTTATATTAAGACAAATTCTTCTTATCCCAATTATAAGATAGAATCGCTAGATTTATTAGATCGCTAATATTTACAAACGATTGTTGATCTATAAGGACTTATAGATCCAAGATTGATTGTTATGTGACCTACCAAACTATAAAATTGATTGGAAAGAAATGTATTACAAACAATCTCAAGAGATGTGACAACAATACCCATAATTCATATTGAAGTCTATAAATACTTTTAATAATTACAGAATCACCTTAACCTTGAATTGTAAATTGTAGAACCATAAAATTCACATAAAAAGTAAAACAAATTGTAAAACAGTAAAGTTAATTAAATTGTAAAACACTAAAATTGAATTAAATTAAAAGGTATTTTTTTTTAAAACTGTATGCCAATAAAATTTACATTATAAAAGAGAGTATAACAATATTCAACTAGAGTAGATTTTTTAGAACAAATAAAATCGTTACCCTAATTAATTGCCACAGTAGTTACAATCACAACCGGTAGGAACGCTAGCTAAAATTTAAGTACATCTGTCGTTCCAACACCCATTATTAAGTAGTAAACTAATGTAAAAATAGTCACGCATCTATTACTCAGGTATTCCATAAATGATAGGAGACCTAAGGCGAGCAAAACATCCGTGCAAGGCACAACAATCAATGGCAACACAGAGTGCTACTATTAATACTGACTCACCATAAATGTCAACCTGTCAGGAATGGAGCACTGACACACGATATCTAACATGCAGGGATCATAACTAAATTTCATCAGTGATAAAATTTGAAAATCGTAATGCAGGAGGCATAATAAATTCAGTAGTACAATGAAGAAAACGAAACGTAGGTTGAACTAATGGTATTCATGCCCAAGGATGGCGACTAAGTCGGCAGAACCCATTCCATGTCTAATGACAAGCCACACCACCAACCATTACATTACACCCCAAAAGGGGAAACGAACGTTATTGTAGCACAGTCAACAATAGAGGTAAAAAAAAACGCAGGATGAAATTGCCAAAAACTAAATTTCAGTAACCAATTTTACCCAACCAATTTCCAGATACAGTTTTACTGTAACCATTTATGAAAACAAAATTGCAAGAATTGTAAGGAATATTTACATATATATAAAAATCATTTCAAAAATTCTATACTGATCTTTCTAAATGCACAAAATCTTACGTTGTCCGACCTGGAAGTGGAAGAATAAAAAGAGGCTCGTGAAGATACTAGAAACTATAACGGCCAATAATGGGCCCGAGGGTGAAACCAATCCACTTCTCAGTTTAGATATTGAAGCAGAGTTTGATTTAATAGAGAAAGAAGTATCAAGATACATATGGACTGGTCAACTACTAGAACTGCAAGCACAGGCACAAGTTTGGTAAAAGATACCGAAGCCAAACATCTCATAGAATTGGATTGAGAAGGGTTAGTGACCCTATGAAATCTATTGCTAGCATAGATATCATTCTAAAAAGAAATAACAAAGTTAGACTTATTAACGCTGGATATCGAAGTAGGGCAAGAAGATTTGGGTGGCCATTACATCCTTTATCTAACGAATTCGAATTTTTTTCTTCCTCTATTAAAAACAAACGTAATATATATATAAATATATATATATATATCTCATGCATAATGGATTCGCCACTAAAATGCATCCATGTATATACAACAATGAATTAACTATGACAATGATTATTAAAGACTGTAAAATTATGCAGAAATAATTTAAATGCTGAAATACCAATCCGAAAACTGCAGCACGAAGAGTAACACAGAAGCATAAAGATCCCAACCAAGGAACAGTAAAACCCAAACCAGAACGTTGACCACAATAATTTTAGGCAATCATTCGAACGGGCAAATCTTCAAGAAGAATTCATCCATTTACAATCAACATACAGATCAAGTGTAAGTTCATAATGCATTCTACTCTAAAAATAATGAGTGTACCATTGCCTTATCACCCGCTTCGAATGACGTTCGCGCGCTCCGTGCCACTCCTGCTCGCCGACCGTTGAGACCTCACCGGTACCTCCCAGCCAATGCTAGGGGTACTCTGCTTCCCCCTTAGCCCCCTAAGCTTCAGAGGGGCCACACACTATCCATATGGTACGTCTAGCTGCCAACTTGCCTCGCAAGGCTGAGCTACCACTCTTATCCGAGCTGGGAAATCCCAACTCCCCACAAGTAAATCAGTCAAGTCACTAATCCAACAACATAATGTTATGATAACAACCGATCACCCTTTATTTCTTCTCTTCCCTTTATTTTATAGAGTTTTAGAACTTCCATCTTTCCCAAAATCTCATTTAATTTAAGTTTTAATAAAAATCTTCTTAAAACTCTCCTTCGTACAAGTGTCATCCATCCCCCACGTTTCTCCATTAACTAAATTCCTTAATTTATTAAATTGTCTTATTTCCCTCACCCACCTAGAGTTACTCCTATTTTTACTCCTAGGTGTCCCTAGATTCCCTTACAGGTTTTAAATACTTTCCCAAAAATGAAGTTGCTAATTTAGTTCAATTTAGAAGGTTCTTAATTGCAAATCCTTTACTAAGTTGACCTTGCTTTTTACCATAAGTTCCCCTCTTTCCCTTTTTTTAAGTTACCTCCATTCCTTAGTTTCCTAAATAATATAATTTCCCTTTTTCCCCTTTTTATTAGAGCTAAAAACGACAGTTGCAATTTAACCCCTTTTTCCCTTTTATTATTAATTCAGCATCTTTTTAAACTATCAAAAATTAAAAATAATTAAATTCTTCTTTATATTTTATACCCACAACTTTTAATTAATTTCATACTCTGTTCCTTTACCCCAAAAATTTATGAAGACCAAAATTATTACTTAAAGGGTTTTTATTTTAAATTTTACTATTTTAAATTTTAGAGATGTTTTCTAAAGGGTAGACAAAATTTTACCCCTAGCAAAGTTTCAGACTTAGGACTTAGATTCTCAACTAGGCGACATTTAATTAGGGAAGTTGTTTTAAAATTTCTGAATGTGTTGTCTGTCTGAGGGCCATCTAGGTTCCTTCCTTTATCATCATCAACGCAGTGTGCCCTTCAGGATGCACTACGTGCTCCAAGGGTGCCAGTAGCCTTTTTTTCTTCTTTTACGTGACGTGCCCTTCAGGACGCACCACGTGCTCCAAGGGTGCCACTCACCCTTTTGTTTCTTTTGCACGACGTGCCCTTCAGGATGCACCACGTGCTCCAAGGGTGCCACTCGCTTCTTGATGGATTGGTAGACATCCATAACCCCTAGAGTCAACACTCCACTAGGTGAACTTGTGGGAGACTAAGAGCTTATAAGGAATAAGACCCTCGCCTTATTGCGCGCCCCTTACAATCATCGCGAGGGACTATCAAAGTCTTCCCTTGTGGCATTGTGGGTCCTCTCGAACTAGGTAATCATTAACCTATAGTTCGATCCACAGCGGGAGTGCTAGTAGGTTGTGATAGGGCTGTTGTCCACACCTCTCCCTCAACCTCTCTGGAAATCATGTGTGACCCCTTTACTGCATATGTGATTCTGGTCGGCAAGCTATCGTCAGCCTGCATCATCAACAATCATGTTAGACATGTCCACATCATATCATCTAATCAAATGTACTAAAATCACAGTAAAATAATCAAACCCCAATAGCACACTCCCTGACTCAATCCTAAGTCCAAGGGTTCTGTCGATGCCTCTGCATCCTCAAGGTCCAAAAACTTGCACACTCAGTAAAACCGATTCAATAGCACCTGTCTATGTCAATGCAGTAAAAAATCATGTCATCTATCATAATGCATCATAATCAAGGACAAATGTTTTAATATCATAATAGTCTGGATCACTTGCGATCAAGTGTCCTCAAACAATAAGTTTTCTCAGTGCGCTAGAGCGAGATGTTACACTAACACTACTAAATAATTAATTAGGAGTAAAACCTAATTACCTAAAACCCTAAAAAAATAAAATAATTAAAGCCTCCTATAACCTAGATTTTTATATATACTTATACACACTAATTATTATTCCACACTTAAGTAATAATCATTAATCATATGACATTAATATCCTAATCACCTACTTATATACCAACACTATTAAATAATTAATTAGGAGTAAAACCTAATAAATTACCTAAAACCATAAACAAATAATTAAAAGCCTCATATAACCTAGATTTTTATATACTTATACATACTAATTATTATTCTCAAAACCCTAGATTTAAGTCTCAATAATTAAATTTAAGTCTCATTGATTAAATTAAATTCAAAAATTAGGATAGCCAACTTAATTAAATAACTTTTAAATTAAAAAAAATCTTGCATTTAAAGTATTAATTGACGACGATCAACTAGCTCTCATTCGACGATTAGTCCTGATGATGAATCCTGATTCAGATTTGAAATGTCGATGACGAAATGAAACCAACTGTGGATTATCCAAACAACACATGCAAAACTCCTCACCACGGAAACTTAAAAACAACAAATTATATCCATCTTACTTCATCTTTAGAGGTAGCAAACTCCTACAAATACTCAAAATTTAATTTCAGAATTGATACCAATAATTTTAAAATTGAATCTACTTTCATTGGGTATAATTTGTTTTCATTTTCATTGTTTTTATATAATTTTATTTAATTTTATAAAAAAATCACTGCATAATATTTTTAGGTGAGATTATGATTCACTGAAATGCGAAATCCATATCTCTAAAAATACAAAGTGGAAAATTATGAAAAATTTATATTCATAATCCTTAAATTGTTCTCTTCAAAAGGGTATTTTTAGATTGTAATTTTAAGTAAAAATTAAGATAGATACATGGTGGAGGAAAACATTTGTCTAAAATCTGTAACTTTTTCAGATTGGTCAACTTCAAAAAATTCTAGAAATTGTAATATTCATCCGTTAGATTCAAAACTGTAGTCATCACAAAATAGTGTCTTTATAGATTGTTGTAGTATATTTCATTTGTCAAAAACAAAATCTTAATAATGGATACATTGTTGCGGGAAACAATAACTCATTATCTTTCCCTTCATTTTTAAGGAACACACTGTCAAACATTTGCCAAATTGACATATCAAATATCAATAAAAAAAAAATGAAAAATAGTCAATAGAAATTTAACAAAATTCTTCACAAGTTTTGTTTTTACAGTAAATAAAAGCCTCAATAAAAAAAATACTTTTGTTTACCGGAAGTTGAAGAACCTGTTAAAATTAAAAAGAAATTGTCATAAAACAAGCAAAAGTGTTACCCATCTTCATGATTTTACCCAGTAGTGATTTGGTGGAAATCACATAGGTATATCCAATTGATGGAACTTTCTGATGAAGAACTTGAAAAAAATATTTTAGATGAATGGTCTCATACTGCTAAAGGGAGAAACAAGAGTTTATTTTCAGATAGAAAATCAATATTACAGGTTCATGGTTTTATTCACAAAGAAAATGTCCTTGTTTCTATTAATCCTAGTTGCCCACAAAATTTTATCAATGTTCAGTTGGTTAATAGATTGCAAATTCCTGCCAAGAATATCCAAAGCACAGAAGTTGAGGGTAAAAATGTTCATTTTTTTAAAGATTTGAAGGATAGTATGGATAAATATGTGTTGCATTCATATTTTTATGTTATCGATATGGATGAAGTGGATATTGGTTTGGGATATCATTGGATAGAATCAGTGGGTACCATTAATATTCATGTGCAAAAGAAGTTTTTGAAGTTGTGGTACAAGAAAAAGAAAATCACATTTCAGGATGTGTCTCTTAGTAAGAAACATGAGCACATGGAGGCTAGAAAATAAGTTATTTTTGAGTATGAAGTTGAATCAAAGGAAGAGTATACAAAAGGAGATGAAGAAAAACTACAAGAAGGACATAATCAAGAAGCTAATGAGGTAATTGAGTCAAAGGCACAAAGTGATGTAGATTTGAAGAAAAAAGAACAGATTCCTACAGTTGTTGTATATCTCCATACAAATCATATAGAGACACATCAATCATCAAGGCAAGGGCATGTGAATCAACACATTTATGCACCAGTAGGGAACTAGACAAGAAACCGATCAAGAGGTGCATGGAGTACTACTGGAACTACGAGAGGAGCTCAGGCTACATAAACAATCCCACGGAAACCCTGACATGATGCAGAGAAAGATCAGGGTGGCAAGGCAATAGATGGACATCATTTTCAACTTCCATTGGGATGTATGGATGGTCATGCTTGGTACCAGTTGGCTACACTTTTTATTTGATCATATTATATGGTTTCTTCTCATGTTTCTTGGATGAAACATGTGAAGGGGATGGAATGTAGTATACCTAGGGAGGTAATATGGGGTACCTAAGGAGGTACCCAATGGGAATGTGGTGATGTATTATTAGTGGAAGTCATTTAACATATTAGAATGTGGGCATTCAATTTAAGGTGGAATAGGTATACTATCTTAATAAAGGCCCACTATGGTAGTTAATTTTAATAAATGTGAGAAGGATCTCCAGAAGGTTCCTAGGAGATAGAGAGAGCTATATAAAGAAGTGTAAGAAATGTAATGGAATATAGTGAAGAATATTTTGATTGTACAAGCAAGGATTGCTTGAGGAGTTTTATCCTTCTATAAGGATTAATACATGGTGTTCCCTTACCTAAAGGGTTTTCTCTATTTCTTGTGCTCAATATTTTGGTGAATGGTTTGGATTATTCTTGTTGATATTGTGGGTTTATTTTGAGATTTATATCTAGATATATCTATGATTTATTATGGGGTATCAAACCTACATGAAACAAAGTATGGAACTGAGCCAACAGAAAAAAAATTGAAACAAGGCATGAGATTTGATTTTGAACATATGTGTATGATTCATGAGTCAATTCTTGCTTTGGATGTATGTCGTTTTTCAATTTACATTCATGTATATTATTTATTTCAATTTTCATTATTCTCCCCAATATAGATAGTCTCATTACAATTTATTTTTATGTTTCTAGAAGGAAATTTGAGAAGAACAAAACAATATAGGAAATCAACCAAACAATCATAAAATAACCCAAGGCATGGATGTAGCTCAAGAAATAATAGCAATTCCAGTGAAGAATGATGACCAATATATTTGGATATCAATGCAAGTTCCAGCTATATTTTTTTGAAATAATTGTATATGAAAATAAAACATGTTTTTAATGTAATGGGCATAGTGTCCCAATTGATATACAAGGGATTATCGCTAAGTGTCCCATTTTGTATGAAAAATACCCTCTTATTCATATGATAAGATATGTTTTAATTTATTCTATTGTGTTGTCCATTGTCGTTGCAAAATGTTACATCACTGATTAAATATATGAATGACTAAATATTGTAATGAATAGATGCAAAATCTGATGATATAACAAATTAATCCAAACTTCATATCCAAATTCACTAATCAAAATATAAGATATATGTAATTTTTTTGATAAATAATGGAATTAAATAATAATAATAATTTCACTATCACAGGTCGATGTTTCTCGCATATTTTAATTATTAATCTCATTGACGCATTTAATATTAAAACATATCGGTGTGTTTCATATGAAATTCACACCGATGCTTTTATGAAATCAATTAGCAATGGTTTCAACATTAATTTAATACCACAAAAATATATTAAAAATTTGACCTTTGATGCATTGAGCTTATATGAAGAACTGATGCTTATGTGTTATTAAGACATATCAACGCTATTGTGTTATTGATAAGAATCAAGGCTTGTTTGTTACTACAATGCACCCGTGCTTTCAATTTTTAATGCATCAGTGGGTTTTCCCTGTAACACACCGGTGCATATTATTTTATACAACATCGATGCCCTCTTATTAATAACAAACATGTGTGTTCTATATAGAAATCCTCAGTTGTTAATTATTTTTAAATCCCCCAATGTTCTTTAATTTTAAATCCATGGTGCTTATAAGACAAATTCCCCAAATCTTAAATGATTTACTACCCCAATGTTTGCATATTTTACTACCCTAGTGCTTGACTTTAAGTGTACAATACTGGTGTCGTAGGTCTATTTACGCACCAGTGCTTGTGCCTTATAAAAACACATCGATTTGTAAACATATGCTAACACCTCCGACCAGACATATTTTTTTAGTTATAATCAACTTTCGTTATAGTATCCACAAAAACATTTGATATCAAAAAAAGATGTTATAGAGTAGGTTCTTTTGACAATTTTTGCCAATTTTGTAACACTAGAAACCTCCGCTATAACCTCCAATAAAAGGTCTTTTCCTTGTAGTGAAATCTTGGTATGTGTGACATAAAACATTTGATGCTAGTAACAAACATTCACCTAACAATATGATGCAGGAGCATCATCAGCAAAGCCACCTAGGATGACAGTACAACACCTAGTGCGCCTTTTGAGAAAAATTTTAAATTTTGAAAGTTGGCGTATCTCAGAGAACTTCTGAGTAAATGATGGATTAGAGAAGTTTTAAATGGTGGGAGGTTGAAATATTGCGTCAAACAGGAGATATGTGATCTTCCTTGAGTTATTTTATTTTGGTGTGGATCTTATGATTCACCTTAAATTGTCTATCACAAACGTTTATTGCAATACGACTAAGTAGGTGTAAGATTTTATTTCAATTAGATAGGTAGTTAGAGGGAACCCTAGAGGACCTCATGTATAAGTATATGCATTGTATTCCTGAAGAAGGTTGGCTACATATTAGTATGAGATAGTGGTTAGTAAATGCAATTTTTTTTTATCAAGCTGTGGGCATTTACATTTGAATGAATATAACATAGGGATATTGATCCAATGCATGGTATTGCTACTATTTACAGTTTCCATGTTATCTTTTGTTTTCATCAATGAATGAGTCGTGTTATTGAGCATGTGAAACAATGAAGAATTTGGATAATATTCAATCATTTCACTTCGTTCAGTTCATGCAAGGCATGCATACATTCTACAAGAAGTGTGTTTACACTGTCAGTTTCAACATAGAAACCCAAAAGAGACAACATGAAACTTCCATTTTGCAAGGAGTGAAAAGGGATTGTTGTAAGGTGTGCACAATCACCCAAAAGAAGATAAGTTTTGTGTGATAATATGTTGCAAAGAGTGCATAAACTCTAAGTTCGACTAAGTGTCGAAGTATCACTTTGAGGAGTCGAAGGATTTGAGACATATATCTCACGAGAGATAGAGGGGAGAAATATTCAAAGAGAGTGGAGCTTTGAAAGTTTCAGAATTTATCAGCCAAGATCCATCTAGGAGGGAATGACATCATTCCATATCGTTAGATCTAGGCAAAGTGCATGAGATTTAAGTCTCATTGTTCACACACGTGCGAGGATGTGACAAAGTCCTGAAGAGGTTAAGGATATACCATCATCTAGAGGGACAAGTGGCATAATATCTACAACTTTGGATAAGAAGCACTTCAAAAGTTTTGTAGACAAGGAGAGAGAGAAATCGTAAAGAGTCGAAGGCCAAAATAGATCCTGGTCATTGCTCAATGGGAGGTATGTGTCAACAGAACTAAGACTTTGGAGAAAGTCACTTTGGAATATTTCAATTGTGGACTGTGACAAACTACTGAAGGCCGAAGTCGATCGCAACCATCTGTTATGAAGAACACGTGGCGAGAGATGATGAATTTTGGAGGCCTAATACTCCGAAAGGAAGTCAACGGGAGTGGAGAATATCTAGACCATTAGATCCAAAAGGACACATGGAATAAATCCATCATCTTCGGGTCAAACAAATCTAGGAGAAAATGAGTGTGAAGGAGTTGAGACTCTCGAAGCCTAAAGAGCCGAAGTGAATCATGGTCGTCAGATCCAGAAGGAAACGCATAGAAAGATTGTGTATTTCAGGTGGAATTACTTCGGGAGGAAGCAAGTACGAAGAGTTTGAAACTCTCAAAGCCCAAAGAGACGAATTTAATCATATCTATTGATTTGCAGGAGACATGTTTCAATGGATGTGAACTCTAGGTGAAATCACTTCGGGAGAAAGTGAGCATGGAGAAGTTGATACCACTGAAGGACGAAGTCCCAAAGTGGACCAGAGCTGTTAATTTGGGTGGACATGTGACACCTGATATAAAAATTCGGGTATGTAATACTCTAAGGAAAAATGGAGGTTAGACACCTCGAACTCCCAAAGCATGGAGTCCTGAAATAGATCTCGATCGTTGGTTGTGAAGGAAGATGAGGGTCGTTGATCTATTTCCGGTTGAAATTTCTAAAATTGTGAAGCACCAGGAGGTTAAGCCTCGGGTCATAGCCTGAGGTCACATGCAAATAAGGGATAGTGGAAGGAGCTAACGTCCGTTGGTTTTAATCTTTGGAATAAGTGATAATCAAGCAAGGCCCACGGGTATCCATTCATATGTGAATAAAGAATGATGGTGGAGAATCATTGCAAATCAAAGAGGTGATATTAGCAGATGTGCTAGTTCACGACCCACAATTTACTAATGTCGTTGATCTCGTCAGGATAGGGGATCAATGACCATGATCAGATTGAGGTGGGCAAGTACTTTTGTAATTGCACAGATTGGGACCTCTGATAATGAGAGAGCACATTGGTGCCCCCCATTCAATTTTAACTGTCGATCAATGAAAAAATCGATAAAGACCAGATCATGACCATGAAAACCAGAGGGACAAAAAAAGACAATCAGACCAGGGTGAGGCGGGTACCATATGATCTGCACCTTGGGTGATAACATGGCCTATGCTTGATTTAGTTTTATATCAACAAGGTCTTGAGGAGATAATCCAACTCAAGGATATTAAGATCTTTGACCGGGAAGTTGCACAGGCCCGAGGGAGAGTAGGGGGGTATGCATCACATATACATCATAAAAAAACAATATTGGTTATGTAAAGAATATTATTAGTACATATTGAATACAAATTTTACAGATGATCAACTAACAATAAAAATAGAGGAAAAAATAAACCCTTTATCATCATGTACTAAATCTGAAAAAATATATTACATACTTTAGGACTGGTGTGACACAAGTGTTTGAAAAACCATTCATAACTTTTAAGTTCACTAGCAAAAACATAGTAGAGAAAAGAATTGTTTTGGAGCCTTCATAAAGAGGTTTCCTTTCCTTCTCAAGTACAGGTATATCAAAAACACCATTAATCTAGTCATCATCATCATCCATTCCAACATTATTAAATGTATCCTGGATCAATCTTCTTTTCCCATCTTATTCAATTGTGTTATCAACATCATCATATTATTCCATAGGATCATTAACTTGATCTTGAATATTCGCTCCATGTGCCCGAACAATTGCTTGTACAACCACGTCTTCCTCCACGAGAAGTTCCCTAGGGAGTTGTTCCTTTATAATTAGAAACAAACAATTAATATTAGTGTATATAACAAATATTAAAATGATACAAACAANAAAAAAAAAAAAAAAGATAAAAACAAACATAGCTTAGGTGAGAGTGAGAAAAAAGGAAAACATATCAAGGATGAAGCTTGTGTAATTTATCAAGATGTTTATGAATATGTTGAAATAGTATAGGAAAAATGTTACTTTTCTTGACATGTAGAAATCGAGACACTTTGTGAGATATATAGTCACATCCAGCAAAAGAAAAATATTATTATTTCTCCTTCATCATTATGTAATATTATTTCTTGATTTCACTTAGAGACCACAAATTTTAAGTAGATGGAAACTTTCAACTGACCAACTTGTAGATCATGGTTTAATTTATAAGGGGTTGAGAGAAGATTTATTAGGGGTTAACACATTATTGGTCCAAAGGATATGGGTTAGGGGTTAATGGGTTAGTGTTTAAGCTAGGGAAATTAGGGGTTAGGGATAGGGGTACTTAATTGTTTAGGATTTTATAAGGGGTCAAGGGATAAGGGATTAAGGTTTATTGGGTTATTGTCCATCCAAGGTTTAGGGGTACTTAGGAGTTGTTATTCTATATGAATTATCCAACTTAGTTGGTGAGAGAGAGAAGCAAAGAAAAAAAATCAATGGTGAAGCTTGTGCAATCTATCAAGATGTTTATGAATATTTTGAAAATGGGAAAATGTTAATTTTCTTGACATGTAGAAAGAGAGACACTTTGTGAGGTATATAGTCACAACCAGCAAAAACAACATCTTCTTATTTCTCCTTCACCATTATGTCATATTCTTTCTTGATTTCACTTGGAAACCACAAGTGTTAAGTGGATGGAAACTTCCCTCGACCCAAATTGGAGACCACAGTTTCATTTATAAGGGGTTGGGAGCTGATGGATTAGGGGTTAACATATTAGTGATGCAAGGGTTAGGGGTTAGGGGTTAATAGGTTAGGTATGAAGAGGTAATTAGGGGTCAAGGATAGGAGTACTTAATGTTTTAGGGTTTTATAAGGGTTCAAGGGTGTAGGGCATATGGGTTAAAAGGTTATTGGCCATCCAATGGTTAGGGGTACTTAGGAGTTTGTATTCTATATGGAGAAATAATATTAGGTGAGAGAGAAAAAAAAATTCAAAAAATTAATGTTGAAGATTATGAGAGTTATCAAGATGTTTATGAATATGTTGAAACAATATACAAAAAATGTTACTTTTATTGATATGTAGAAAGAGAGATGCTTTGTGAGATATATAGTCACAACCAAAAAAAAAAACCTATTCTTATTTTTTATTCCTCATTATTTCATATTATTCCTTGATTTCACTTGGTAACCACAACTTTTAAGTCGATGGAAAATTTCCCACGACTTGGAGACCATGGTTTATAAGGGGTTGAGAGATTATATATCCCTTTGATACCTAACCCTTAACCCTCCCCTATCCTATAGAACATTAACCCTTAGCGCTTTAATCCCTAACCTATAACCCCTCATACCCTTAACCCCTAATCCTTAATCCCCATTCCTCCTAATCCCTTAAACCCCTAAACCCTTAACCCTTAACCCCTAAGCCCTTCAAAACTAATCCATTAAACAATAAACCCTTACCCCCTAATACCCTAAAATATAACCCCTAACCTCCCCTAACCCTTTAATCCCTAACACTAAACCAGTTAAACCCTAAACCCCTAACCCCTACTCCCTAAAATCCCATTTACCTCTAAATCCCCTAGGACCTAAACCCCCTAAACATACCTTAAACCCTAACCTATTAACCCCTTAACCAATGATCCCTAATGTTTCCATATTAACACTTAAACTGCTAAAATCATAACCCCTAACCCCTAAACCTTAAACCCCTTAACCCTTAAACCCTACCCTAAACCCTAATTAAAATCTACATCTTATGTCTACTTCTTATCTTCTTACCTTACTCTCAATTGGTTGTGTACATAGAATATATCCATAAAGAAAAAATAAGACATTATTTTTCTTCTACATTTAACATATAAACATTTATAAAAATATTCTGAAATATAAAGACATATAATGAAAAAATTACCAAGGGATGATATTCATGCCCGCCTTCAAGGTGTCCATACTCTCTACAATGTCTTTTAGTTTTTTTTATTAAAAGACTCCTTCTATTATAGCCCCTGGATATTTTAAAAGGGAGATAACATTTTCGATTACCAAAAGCCTCCAATACAGATCTTGTTGATGTTTTGGTAGCTCTGGGAGGTATTAAACTCCATGGATAAACCTTTGAGTAGAATAGAATATTCTGGAAACAAGATACAACCTAAGCATATGTGTGAAAACCATGGAGGACAAGTCTACTCAATATCATAAGTAATATTGAAGTATTATATGAAGAAAAAGACAGGTTGACCCCGTTTCAAGAGACACATGTTCAACTGGCCAGGTTAGTATAAATAGGAGGTATTCCATATCATTTGTACACATACTCAGTCATCCATAAGCAAGGCCCAAGTGTTAAGGAGGCGTTGTAGTAGCTATCGGTGTGTTGTAATTCCCTACTCATTATTTTGGTACTCTATCTTGTGCACTACCTCTAGAGGCGTTGCACTACCCTAGTTTATCTATTGGTTCTAGTGAGGGTTCCTAGAATCATTCTTTCTATCAAAGGTTAAGGTCCTCGGGGGAAGATTTTTTCCCTATGGTTGCGTAGAAATGGTGTATAATTTATTATGGTTGAACTATCAAAACAATCTAACATGTTATGGGCCCACACCACCTTCAAAAATATCTAACCACTAGAAGGTAGATCCACAACTCTCTGTCAAACACGTTGTAGCACAATTGCAGTTGCAACTAGGGTTTTTGATCTTGCAGCAGAAACAAACTCTAACTTTATTATTCAAGTACTTTAATTGATAAGTTTGGAATAATTCTTGGACATCTTACTGCTCCCTAACCCAACATATCTCCTGGTTCCCTCAGACATAAAATATTTCAAAGCTTAATTTTTGGGTCAAAGTCAATGTTTGACTACTCAAATTCAAGGTTTCACTGGTCAAGGTCAAAGTCAAAGACATTCATGAATTCCTCCATAAAATTAGAGTGGAACAAAACAAGAATGGTCTCTTAGTAGATCATGGAAGACAAGGATTGACATCATCCTTGCAAATACCAAAGGGAAAATTATGGTACCACAGACCGAAGAGCAGGTGTCAAAGGATGAAGAGTTTGATTTTTGGAGATTCCAAGCACATGAACGTGGAGTAGGAGAAACAATACAAAATTATTGCAGATATAAATCTCTATAAAGAGAAGTGATATTTGTCCAAGAACCAATCGTAGAGACAAGAATATTTCAGATCTAATACATTCATAGGAACAATACACTCTCTAGGCTGGAAATAATACTTGTCTTATAAGAAAAAAAATTCAGGTGGAACAATAATCAGACTCTAGGTTTTCATATCATGTTTTATATTTTTATTGTTTCTTAAATATTTCAATGCTTTAGATTTGATTGTATCTAGGAACAAATGAATACTTAGTAGAATGTATTATTAATATAAATGTTTATTGTACTTAATTACAATATGAACTAACATATCCTCTAGGAGATATTTCTTGTTCTTGTTCTGAGGTGACGCCTTGAAAATGCTATAATCAATTACCATGAAATTGATATGTTCTTATATAAAATGTTATTATATTGGAAACACTTTTTCTCTTGTTGTTTTTGTTTCAGGTAGGTTATCCTATGTATTCTAGGAAGGTTACCACATAAAAGAAAGACTTGAAAGGACTTAGAGGGATTTGGCGATTAGGAAAAAGCAAGGATTCATGACACTTTGCAAGATTCATAGGGGCACAAAGTAGATGGAAGTGTGGTTTGAGGATTCTCTCAGGTAGAGGAAATTTATGGTAGAATTTGAAAAGAAGGATCATGTAGGCCTTCTATTGAGTTGTAGGATTTGTGTTGAGTTATAGGCCTTCTTACCGAGTTGTAGGCATTTGTTCCAAGCTGTAGCCTTCATTCCAAGTTGTAGGCCTTGTGTTGAGTTGTAGGATTTATGCGGAGTTGTAGGATTTATGTTGATTTTTAGGCTTCATGTTGAGTTGTACGCTTCAGGTTGAGTTGTAGGATTCATTTCAAATTGTAGGCCTTGTGTCGAGTTGTATACTTCATGCCAAATTGTAGGCTTTATGTCAAGTTTTATGCTACTACAGTGACATGGTCTGGTATGCTGAGTTTTTTCTACACCAGTGAAACAATATGGTATGCTAATGGCGTAGTCAAGAACCTGTATGGTTGTGATGGTGTTCCTCGTAATATGATCTCGATGATCATGAGATAGCATGTGTAGCTCTAGTGATGCTACCAATATGAAAGACCATGTAGGTCTTTCCCATGCTATCTGATATGGATGGATACTGATGATAGTAATGATGATACTCACGACATGGGTGTATCCATGGGTGAGCACGTCATGAAGGTGTATCCCATGAAAATTATGGTGACACACACTACAAGGTGTAGCTCTAATGTTCTCTAGCGAGTTTTGCCCCCTAAATGATATTGACATGTCCACATGGGTGTAGTCATGTGTGGCATAATGATGCTACCAGTAGGATGGTCTATGTAACCATAATGATAGGATCATGGCATAGAGAGAAAGGATATGAAGACCATAAGGGAACATGATGGTTTCATATTTCCATAGATAAGAGGGAGTGTTGATGTCTTGGTAGTTTTGGGAGGTATTAACCACCATATATAACCTTTTACTAGAATAGAATATTCCAGAAGCAATAGAAAACCTAAAAAAATGTTTGAAAACCCTGGAAGAAAAGTTGACTCAGTAGAATAAGTAATATTGAAGTATTATATGCAGAAAAGGACAATTCAACCCTGTTTGAAGAGACACATGTTCACTTTTCCAGATTAGTATAAATAGGAGGTGCTACATCTCATTTGGAAACAAAATCAGTCATCTAGAAGTAAGGGGAAAGTGTTAAGGAGGAGTTGTACCAGTTGCAAGTGTGCAATAATTCCATGTTTAGTCTTTTGGTACTCTATATTCTAGGATACCTCTAGAGAATGTTGTTAAGCCCTAATATTGGCTCATTACCCCTTAATTGGGGCATATTACATTAGTAATGTTATTTTATTTATGTCGGCTTTATTCCATTAGTTGTAATTATACCTCCTAGTCTCCTATATATACCAAGGAGACATTTTCATTTGGGATCATCTTGTACTTAAACAATTATGTGGGGTAAAAGGAGGTTGCCCCCTTGAAGAGGCTTATTATCTGAAATTATCTCTTTTTCAAGGAATTGAGTACTTATTCTGAGGTTTTTCTATGCTATAGTGATAATTGGTTCTTAACATATGGTATCAGAGCTCAAGGTCTTAGGGTTTCGCTGCTACATATGAGACCCCTTGAAATTTTTGCTATAAATTTTTTTATACAACGTTTCAGAAGGAAAATCTTGGAATATATTTAGTATATGGATCGATGTATGTTGGGTTAAAATTTCAGCTCCTGAGGCCTTATAATTTCAGAGATATAGCCTATACAAGATAGGGTTCTAGAATCATCCTGAACTAAGTCATTGCGGAATTTTCGCTATAAAACATTTTTTGTAATGTTTCAGACCCTGAAATCTAGAGGCTATTCCGATAACTTAGTAAGGTATCTATGGTAAAATTTTCATCTTCTGGGTCATCTTACATTTGTAGATACACCCTGTGGAAGATAGGGTATCTGACTAGTCCTATTGACTAGTCTCAAGAAGGCGTTCCAGGTAAAACAATCATAAATGCTTCCTAGAGTATCCAAATTGAGTGGGATTGGTTTCATTGGATAGTGGATAGTATGTAGTATTTCTGGTACACGTTTCATAATTTTATATCCATTATTTTTTGCGGGGCAGGCTATACAAGTGAGATCTCTCGGAAAGGACAAAAATCAACAAGTTGTGGGGAAGTTACTATAAATTCCACTTGGCACATACAATTTTAATAAGACCTATGGAATTGAAAGAAATATCATAGAACTACACAAAATAAATTTTCATACCCAGAAGAGTCGAAACTTGGGAGATACAACAGAAGAAAGATTGTCTAGCAGAACAACCTTAAAATCAAGGTTCAAAAGTTATACTTGGCCAGCATGCCACCCAAAAAGGGAACTTCTACACCAAATAAGCCTCCAGACAATCCTACTTGGACTCTTTATGAAGGTGAAGAAATGCATAGGGACATAAATGATTTACAAAAGAAGATAGTAACAAAATATGAACTACAAGAGATGGAAGCTAAGTTGGAGGCAAAGATGGATGGTTTAAAAGAGGAGATCATGGAAGTATCGAAAAATTTCATAACAGAGAAGACACCTGAAAGTGAAAATGCATCCCATGAAATTCATGATGAGGACACATGGAAGGTGAATCAAGAATGGAGAAACTCCAACTTTGGGTTGAATACCAACCACGTTCCTAAGATCGATATGAGGAAGTTTGATGGCAACAACCCAATCACATGGATAATTCATATGGAACAATTATTTGATCTACATAATGTGCCACATACACAAAAGGTAAGAATTTCTTCTTTATATTTAGAACCCAATCAATTTGTATGGTAAGAATGGATTTTTTCTCGCAAATCACTCATCACTTGGACAATTTTCACGGAAGAAATGATAGCACACTATGAGGATACAAGGAGCAATACGTTCTTTAGCCAATTGATAAATCTCAAGCAAAAGGGTTCAGTTATCGAGCACATTGAGAACTTCCAAAGATTGAATATAAAGGTAACAGATATTCCAGATGATCACTTGATTGATGTATTCACAGGAAATTCAAAGGATAACATCCAACATGAGGTTCTCCTTTGGGAACCTAAATCATTGGAGAATGCATTTAAGGTGGCAATAAATGTTGAAAGTAAAAATATGGTTATGGCTACTAGAAGGACCAATCCTAACATCTATAGAGAGAACAATGCTCCTTCTTCTAAAACACCTCAACCTACAAGGTTGACACCTCAACAATTGGAGGAAAGAAAAGAAAAAGTTTTATGCTTTAATTGTGACAACAAGTACAGTAAGGGACACAAGTGTGGTGAGAAGAAATTATTCTTCATAGATTGTGAAGAGGAAGAAGAACAAGAACAAGAACCATCTCAAGATGAAAACGTAGAAGCAATTTTGTTTGAAGAGCTGACTCCCATGATATCATGTAATGCATTGGCTAGAATTAGCACTCCTCAAACCCTCAAGATCGAAGGATACATCAAAAAGAAAAAGGTAATAGTCCTAATTGATTCTGGTAGTACTCATAATTTCATTCACTATAAATTAACCAAATCTCTCAACTTCTTTGTATATCCAGCGCCAACGTTTCAATTATTGCTCAGGAAAATGCAATAATATCAATCTTACTATGGGGGAATATGTAATGAATAGTCCAATGATTGTTATACCTATGGGTGGTGCAGATGTTGTACTAGGAATCCAATGGTTACAATCATTAGGAACAATGGCTTTTAATTTTCAAGAACTTTTCATGAAATTTCCATTGGAAGGAAAAGAAATTGAGTTAAGAGGTATCACAGGGAAACCGGTAAGGTGACAAGCTCTAATGGAATGAAAAAATTATTGAAAAAGGGGCATCAAGGTGTTATTGCACACTATGCTCACTAGATGTTAAAACATATAAGCCATCTATTCCTCAAGATCTCTAAGGAATCATTGATAAGCATTCCAAAGTATTTGAAGATATTCCCAAAGGTCTTCCACCAACTTGAAATCATGATCATGAAATGCACCTAATTCCCGGGAGTGTTCCTCCTAACATCAGGCCATATAGATACCCTTACACTGAGAAGAGTGAAATTGAGCGCATGCTTGAAGAAATGTTAGAGGTTGGCATTATTAGACCTAGCCAAAGTTCTTACTCTGCACTAGTGGTAATGGTATTCAAGAAAGATATCTCATGGCATAGGTGTCCATATTATAGAGATCTCAACAAGACCACTATTAAAGATAAGTTTCCCATTCCCATCATTGATGAATTGTTAGATGAACTACATGGAGCAATCTATTTCACAAAATTGGATCTTC